>ML842476.1:16105-36061 GCA_009831015.1 Picea engelmannii | reverse complement strand
TTTTACATTACTATAATATTCAATTAAATAACAAGGATTTTACATTATATTGTTATTATTAACAATTGGAACTACAATAGTAAGACCAGAAAGTAGCCATATCGTTACTTTTATATTAAATAGTATTGCAATTAAAATAACAAGGGCCCTACATTTCATTGGTCACAATTAACAAGAAATTAGATGGCTCTTCCATAAATAACCATATTTTTATTATTGATATTACAAAGACCATGCAATAAAATAGCATTGACATTACCTTTAAATGATAACAATGATTGGCCTTACGTTTTATCCTTAACCAACAATACATTTACAGTCACAACAGTTACATTTACATAACCAACAATATAATATAGTCGCAATAGTTACACCCTTTCTATCACAGCGTTAGGTATCAAGACAACGAGGCTAGCGGCTATGAGTCCTGTCAGAGCCTGTTCTGGCAACCAATGCGCACATGCCATAATTCATGCATCTCGTTGGCAACCATCAATGGCAGTGGTAAGGGGCAGAATCAAAGGAAGTTCCCCAAATGGCGTCTATAGTTTCTAAAACATTCGCCAACTACCTCCCGAAGGCACAGGAATCTATTCATGTAGTGCGCAGAGAGAGGATGTGTCTGCAATCGCCAAATGCGGCCTTACACAAGTTGCAGAGGGAAGAATAATAAGGTTTAAAGGTCGTCGGGCGAAGTGTATGAGGTGGATGCGGTATGAAGGTTAAACGAAGCATTCGTCAACGATCATACCACCAAGAAATCTAAAAACCTGGGTCGTAGCAGAGAAGTCATGTCCTGTGCAAACGAATTAAAGAAAGGTGATATAAAAATATTGCACCAACAAAAATTGCGGAAGGAATTAAAATTTTTAATGGTTTACAGAGGACAACCGTAGGTGAAGACATGAGTACCGTAACCAGGGCGCAGTGACAAAAATGAAGAAAACATGTAGGGTAAAAAATTCATGAAATCCTGACATTACCGTTGAAGGGAACGCCCAAGAAAAAGGGGATGGAATTTATTACTTTTAGAGAATTAGAACACTGGGTAAAATGACCACGTCAGAAGTTAGGTTGGAGAGGCGAATGGTAGTCGGTTTAAAATCACTGTGGCAGAGGCAGCAGGTTGGTTCCACACCGTTGCAGGGAAATGAACTTTTAAGTTATTTTTGCAATCCAGTGGCAGCGATATGTATTCACCAGATTTGCAGGGTTTGGAGTGGTTAAAACGCGTGGGTATATTTCCCCAATTCACATGAAATTATGACACCTACCTGCAGAGATTTAGTGGCCATAAAATGAAGGGGGTAGCCT
Organism: Picea engelmannii; assembly: GCA_009831015.1. Taxonomy (NCBI): domain Eukaryota; kingdom Viridiplantae; phylum Streptophyta; class Pinopsida; order Pinales; family Pinaceae; genus Picea; species Picea engelmannii. Next base: position 34,747 of record ML842476.1, on the reverse strand, counting down.
CCGTCAAACGCAGAGAATCCATTACACCATGCGCAAAGATTATCAATAAAATTGCAGAGCATTTACAACAGTAATCGCAAAGATATCCAACAAAACGCAGAGAAATTTTAACAATAAAAACAAAGTGATAACCGAACAAGGCAGGGAATTTCTCGTAGTAAAAATGGAGAGGTATACAACAATCGCAAAGATTTTTTAACAGCAAAAACGCAGAGATATACAACGGCAATGCAGAGAAACAATTACAGATTTAAGATGCAAAGGAAGTAATGCAACGTGGTGGGGTTCAATCAACAATCTAAATTATGCCAGGGAAACTCAATCATTAGGGATATAGAGGCCAGGCTAGAGTGGCCATTTATTTATTTTTATTTTTTTATATTTTCTTTTTCAACACAAGGTTAAATTTCTTCTGCCAACACATAAAGGAAACGATAAGATATTTATTTCTCATATAGTACTAAATTTAACAATAGAGATAACATTTTTACAGAAGATACTCAATAAAAGATCTCTGAGGTAAATAAATAAAAAAATCATTCCATCCAACTAGGTTCAACACCGATCAAAATTAAATAACTTCATCTAAAAACACCATATAAAATGCTGACAACAGAAGAGAAGGCTAGGGCCCTAAGGTCATCTCATTGGGAGGATCACAAGGGTTACATCTGATGAGGCACAGAAAATAAACAACAAGGAGCAAGATAAACCAAAAGCCAAGGTCGTACCGAAGGACGTATTCCATCAATCAATATACCTATCCAATACACGAGCATATCTACTTGATAATTCTTAATGCATTGTACTCTACCAAATAAATGAGCATACCTTTCCCTTATCGCCCTCCTCTAATGATGTTCGCGTGCTCCATTCCGCTCTAGCTCTCCGACCGTTGAGACCTCACCGGTACCTCCCAACTAATCGCTAGGGGTACTCTGCTTCCCTCTCATCCCCCCGAGCCACAAAGGGGTCACACACTATCTAGATGGTACGTCTAGCTGCCAACTCCCCTCGCAAGGCCAAACTACCACTCCTATCCACTGGGAAATCCTAAGTCCAGACAAGTAATCAGTCAAGTCACAATTCCGACAATGTAACATTACAGTAACAGCCGATCCCCTTTCCTCCTCATCTTCCCTTTCTTTTATAGAGTTTTTAGACCCTCTAACTTTCCCTAAATCACATTTAAATTAAGTTTTAATAAAAATATTTTAAATATTCTCCTTCGCACAAATGTCATCCATCCCCCTCTTTTCTCCAATAATTATTTTCTTTAATTTATTAATTGTCGCAATTCCCTCACCCACCTAGAGTTGCTCCTAAATTTACTCCTAGGTGTTGCTAGATTCCCTTTCAGGTGTAAATACTTTCCCTAAAATGAAGCTGCTAATTTATTTCATTTTAGAAGGTTCTTAATTGCAGATTCCTTACTATGTTGACCTCTCTTTTTACCATAAGTTCCCCTCTTTCCCTTATTATGTTTCCCCCTATTGCTTAGTTTCCTAATTTTTATCATTCCCTTTTTTCCCCTTTAATTAGAGCTAAAATGGCAGTTGCGCTAATTACTCTTTTCCTTTTTATTATTAAATTGATATCTTTTTACACTTTCACAAGTTAAAGAATTTATTTCTTCTTTACAATTTTTAAATCCATTGATTTAATTAATCTCTTCACTCTCTGCATTTTACCCAATTTTTTTTTATGAAAACTTAAATTATTACTTAAGTAGATTTTAGTTTAAATTTTTATTTTTATTTTTATTTTTATAGGGTCTTTTCTTAAGGTTAGAAAAAATGTTTACCATAGAGAAGTTTTAGACTTAGGACTTAGAGTCTGAAATGGGCGATATTTAATTAGGGAAGTTGGTGAAGAATTTCTTAATGTGTTAAATGTCTTAGGTCCATCTAGGTATGTTCCTTCATCAACATCAATGCGACGTACCCTTCAGGATGCACCACGTGCTCCAAGGGTGCGACTCACCTCGTTCATTTCTTTTGTGTGATGTGCCCTTTAGGATGCACAACGTGCTCCAAGGGTGCCACTCACCAACTTGTGTTTCTTTTGCGCGACGTGCCCTTCAAGATGCACCATGTGCTCCAAGGGTGCCACTTGCCCACTTGTGTTTCTTTTGTGCGATGTGGGCTTTAGGATGGACCAAGTGCTCCAAGGGTGCCACTCACAAAATTGATTGATTGGTAGACATCAATAACCCCTGGAGTCAACACTCCGCCAGGTGAACTTGTGGGAGACTAAGGGTTTCTAAGGAATAATGACCCTGAATTATTGCACACCCATTAGAGTCATCATGAGTGACTGTCGTAGTCTTCCCTCATGGCATACTGGATCCTCTCGAGCTAGGTAATCGTTAACCTACAATTCGAGCCACGGCGGGAGTGCTAGTAGGTTGTGGCAGGGCTGTTGTCCACACCTCTCCCTCAACCTCTTTGGAAATCGTGTGTGGCCTCTTTACCCCGTATGTGAGTCTTGTCGGCAAGAGATCATCATCCTGCATCATCAACAAATTTGTCAAAACATGTCCACATCATATCATCAAATCAATGTAATATCACAGTAAATAAATCAACCCAAATATTACACTCCCTGACACAATCTGGAGTCCAAGGGGTTTCGTCGATCCCTCTGCATCCTCAAGGTCAGAAACTCTGCACACTCAGTAAAACTAAGTCAATAGCACCTGTCTATGTCAAAGAAGTAAGACATCATGTCATCTAACATAACGCATCATAATCAAGGACAAATATTTAATATCATAATAGTCTAGATCACTTGCGAGCAAGTGTCCACAAAAATAAGTTTTCTCAGTGCGCCAGAGCAGGATGTTACATACACCCCCTCTTGGTATAAACTTCATCCTGAAGTTTCATGGTATAAATGTCGAAATAAATGTATCACGGTATCACAAGTCTATCTATCAAACAAAAATGGAAACTGTTAGCGCATATCATATGCGTCCTCCCAGGTCACTGAGTGCAGACTATAGTTGTCCCACTCGACCTTGACCTGATCTAAAGTTCGACGTCGTAGATGTCGAACGCGGTGATCTAAAATGTGGACTGGCTCAGCCATGAGTGATCCCTTGTCCGATACCCGCAAGGAACTCATGTTAATCACATGTGTAGGATCACTAATATAATGTCTCAAAACAGATACATGAAATACATCGTGCATACACCTCAAAGAATCAGGCAAGGCTAGTCGATAGGCCACGGGCCCTTTTTCTCCAGAATCTTGAAAGGTCCCACGAACCTAGGAGAGATTTTAGCTCCCTTTCAAAACTTGATCGAACTCTTATGCAGTTTAACCTGTAAGAAGACTCGATCCCCGACCTCGTAGCTACGGTCGACTCGGTGCGCATTGGCATAACTCTTCTGTCGATCCTGCGCTTCTTTAATCCTTTGTCTTATGGTTTGCATTTGGTATTCCATTTCTTGGATCACTACTAGTCCCACCAGGACCCTATTTTCAAGCCGATCCCAACTCAAGGGTGTCCGACACGGTCGCCTGTAAAGAAATTTGAAAGGCGCAATCTTAATGGTGCTATGGTAACTGTTGTTGTAAGTGAACTTTATTAGAGGAAATAATTCTTCCCAACACTTTTGTTGGTCCATCACGTACATGCACAACATGTCTTCGAAGGTTTGGTTCATTTGTTCTGTCTATCCGTCAATCTCTGGGTGATATGCAGTACTAAAGTTAAGTTGAGTTCCCAAGGCCTCTTGGAAACTCGACCAAAATAATCGAGTAAACATCAATCCTCGATCGGATATAACCCTCTTAGGCACACCATGCAGCCTCACAATCTCATTGATGAAAACTCTAGCTATGTAAAGTGCCTCATATGTCGTATGCACAAGAATAAAGTGAGCACTCTTTGTCAGAGTATCTACTACTATGAAAATTGAGTCATGTCTCCTTGCCATCAGTGGCAATCCAACAATAAAATCCATCGAAATGACCTCCCATTTCGATTTCGGAATGGCATGTAGTTGTAGTAATCCTACTGGATGTCTATGTTCGATCTTTACCTACTAACACTCTAGACATCTGGCCACATAGTTGACTATGTCGGCCTTCATTCCCTTCCAAAAGAATAAGGGCTTAAGGTCATCCCTCATCTTCATGACTCGCGGGTGAGACAAGTAAACTACTTTATGAGCCTCGGTCAAGATAACCATCCTCAACTCGTCGTTTGGCTGTACGTAAATCCGACTTTTAAAACTCAATAACCCATCGCTATCAAAAGAAAATCCCTCATATCGTGGTACCATCATTGTGCTTTATCCAATAAATCCCTCAACCTCCTTGTACCAGTCGTCGTCACGCTGTAAGGTTAGAATCCTTTCACGTAGATTCATATGAAGAGGCAACACCGAAAATATGCATGGCCTCCGACTCAAATCATATGCCACTAGGTTCATCGTTCCCTTTATGTAAGTAATCTCAAAGTCATACTCGCTAAGCAATTTCGACCAACGTTGTTGTCGCACATTCAGGTCACTTTGCGTAAAAATGTGTTGTAGTCCACAATGATCAGTCTTTAGTTCAAATTTTCATCCAACAAGGTAGTGTCTCCACACCTTCAAGGCATATACGATGGCTAATAACTCCAAATCATGCATCGTGTAGTTCTCCTCATGCCTTCTCAGTTTCCTCGAAATGCAAGTGATTACTCGTCCTTCTTGCATCAAGACTCCACCTAAGCCTTCCTTGGATGCATCGATGCATACCAAGAAGTCCTCATCCATGTCAGGGGCCTTTAGTAGCGATGCTTTTGTCAACAACTCTTTAAGCCTCCGAAATGATTCCACACATTTCTCGATCCAAACAAACTTCTTTATTTTCTTCTTCAATTTCGTCATCGGATTTTCTATCTTCGAAAATCCCTCGACAATCCGTCGGTAGTATCCTGCTAAACCCATAAAGCTACATACTTATGTGACATTCGTTGGCATAGGTCATTCCATAATAGCCTCAACCTTGGTTGGATCTATGGTGATGCCTTCGCCAGAGATGAGATTCCTAAGTAGTGATTCGTCGATTGATAAAAAAATCATTTGGACAACTTCCCATACAGTTGGTTCTCTTGCAGACACTGTAATACAAAGCACAAGTGCTCGTCATGCTCCTCCATCGTCCGAGAGTAGATCAAAATATCGTCAATGAATACTTGAACGAACTTTTCCAAGTACTCGGGAAACACCCCATTCGTCAAACTCATAAATACTCTTGGGGAGTTTGTCTATCCAAACAGAAAAACAATAAACTCGTAATGTATGAATCTCATCTTAAAGGCAGTATTAGGGATTTCATCTTCCTTGATCCGCAACTGGTTATACCCCGATCGCAAATCGATCTTGGAGAACACCGTTGCACCCTTCATTTGATCAAATAGATCATCAATTCCCGATAAGGGATATTGATTCTTGATCGTGGCTTTGTTCAGTTGACGATAGTCGATGCAAAGCCTTCACAATCCATCCTTCCTCTGTATGAAAATGACCGGTCCACCCCACGGTGACACACTAGGATGTATCAGTCCTAGATCCAACAACTCCTTCAGTTGCATTTTCAACTTGTGTAAATCTGGGGTCGACATCCAATAAGGAGTTCTCGCTATCAGTTCAGTCCTCGGTTTTAGGTCTATGGTAAACTCCAACTCCCTCTCCAGCGGCATCCCAAGTTACTGCTCTGGAAACACGTCTGCAAACTCTCTCACCACTGGAAGGTGTTCTATACCTTCCGCTACTCCCTTCTCATTTAGCGCAAGGATCGCAGAAACCTTGCACCCCTTACGCATACTCCTCTATTGCTGTAAGGAAGAGATGAATCTCAGGGAAACACCCTGGTTCCATCCTACAATTACACGTATTTGTCCCTCGTCATCGACCAAGCTCAACATTTTCGTCTTATAGTTGAGTATCGCCTCATGCGATTCCAACCAATCCATACCAATTGTGACATCGTAATATCCTAATATCGTAATGTACAGGTTTTTCCTCGTGACAAACTCTCACAGGTTAAGGGCACATCCCGTAACCCTTCCTCCAACCTTCTGTTTGGATCCCAAAGCCATCTCTATGAAGCTAAAATCGTCTTGTTCGATTGCCTTTACCTTAATCCTTTTTAGCACTGCACTAGAAATGAAACTCTTAGTAGCAGCAGGATCTATCAAAAAACTAAGGATCTGGTTAGTGATGGTACCTGTCATCTCGATCACAGTCGACTGGTGCTCTGCCTGGCGGTTTTTCACAGCTGCATGAATCTGATGGGCCTTGCCCATATATCCCACTCTAGTGGGTCCGGCTGATCTGGACACTCTGGTCCTATCCACAGGATAGTCACGCTGGTAGTGTGGCTCCCCACACATCCAACACCCCTTCTTCATCCCAGAAGTCCCGGTACCTGAAGTAGAATATGACAGCCCACCAACCTGGAACCCTGGTCTGTTCTGCTGAACAGGCCTAAACTGTTGTTGTTGCAGGTGACGCTGCTACTGATACTGTGGTCCCCAATAAGGTGTCTGCTTTGGAGGCGACGATCGTCGGGGTGTAGTGAAGGTGGATCCCCTCTGGAAGCCATGATATACTGACATAAGTCTCATTGGGGTCTAATGCTGCAGGGTTCCAGATGAACCCTGCCCCGCAGGTCTCGCTGGAGTCTTGGTCTGACCCACACTAATAAACTCCTCCTCTGCTATGAGGCCCTCTCGACGACATCGTGCAAGGTTTGAGGCATCAAAATCCTAACCTTTGCACGCAGGCTTCCATTAAGGCCGAACACGAACTGGTTGATCTTAAGCTTCTCTGTGTTAAGGTGTGGAGCATACCGGAGCAACTCCATAAAATGTGCCTCGTACTCGGGTACCGTATGACCTCCATGTCATAATGCATTGAACTCATTGAGCTGATGCTCAATGAATTCCTTAGAAAAGTACCTCTCTCGGAACCGTTCCTCGAACAGTTCCGATGACACGTCTTCGATGACCATGTTAAGTTGTGGTAGGAGCGTCTTTCACCATAGAAGAGTGCTCCCCTTCATTTGAAAGACCGCCATGTACACCTTCATGTTGGAGGTATAATCAGGAAGTGCGAAGCACATCGCCATATTCTCCAACCATGCCTAGGCGGTGGCGCCATCCGGGGAACCAAAGAACTCGAGAAATGTAACCTTCTCGAGTTCACAGTGAATTCTACCAGTAACGGCCGGTGCGTGCGGCAGAACCTCAACGGGTGTCGGCACCCCGGCCTCATCTCTGTCCAAGCAGCTTATCATTGCCTCGGACATGCGCTAAAAAAATCTCATCATCCCGACCATATAGCCAACTGCTATATGCTCCTAATCGAGAACTCAAAAGTGGATGCTACTGGAGGCATCACACCTCCTCCCCTAGCACCCTGTCATCTACCTACGCAACGTCCTCTAAGCATTATTACCTTCACGCACACAATCAACTCAATAAACAACAGTATAATCAAATCAAATCATGTCACGAAAGCAGTAGCGAATCCCATGTCGTGGATCGAACCGGCTTTGATACCATATGTGACGAACCTCCTCGCTACGCTGACAATCCTCTTATAACAAGTGAATATTTTTTTTTTGTTACAGGTGTGTGCGCGCATGTACAAGAGAACTAAACACATTCGACTCTACGTCGCCACCTGACGACGAATAAGATGCAACCACGATGAACACAACAAGATGACACAAGATGCACAACAAGTGACTGCATACAATTAACGATGATCAATCGACAATAAGTAAGACTGAATATCCATCCATCCTACGCTACAATGGTTAGGACCACCAAGACACATAAGCAACGCTCAAGACCAGGTTCCCATCGATTTTAACCATTTAAGGTCTGAGGGTTGGCAACTGTTCTGAGGAACATGGAGGTGTCTACATCCCATCGGCCACAATAAGACCAAGCCTACTAAGCCAATGATAAAGACACCACCATCAATCGTAGTCAACAAAGTTATCTAATAACCACAAAACTACAATAACCCTTACCATACTTGATAACCAATTTACATTTTATTGTTACAAAAATCTTGCAAATAAATTACAATTACCAACCTTTTACTTATTATCTAATAACCATAAAGATGTAATATCCTTTACTATACATGATAACCACGTTACCCTTTTTTATTACTAAACCCTTGCGATAAATTACAATTACATAAATTGTATATGTTTCAACCATAAAATTGAAATGACCTTACATGGTAAAAACATTGCAAATAAACAATGAGGAGCTCACATTCATAAGTTATCAATGCTAGCATAGCAATCTTCCTCTTGCAAGAACCTTACATTTTATATGATATCAATCACAAGGAATTACCAGAACATTCCCTAATCATAACCATATCATCACTATCTATCTTACAATAACATTTCAATTAAATAACCAGGATTTTACATTTGAGTTGTTATGAATAACAATGGCACTATGGTAACATTTTCATAACCTAACCATATCATCACTTTTACATTACTATAATATTCAATTAAATAACAAGGATTTTACATTATATTGTTATTATTAACAATTGGAACTACAATGGTAAGACAAGAAAGTAGACATATCGTTACTTTTATATTAAATAGTATTGCAATTAAAATAACAAGGGCCCTACATTTCATTGGTCACAATTAACAAGAAATTGAATGACTCTTCCATAAATAACCATATTCTTATTATTGATATTACAATGACCATGCAATAAAATAGCATTGACCTTACTTTTAAATGATAACGATGATTGACCTTACGTTTTATCCTTAACAAACAATACATTTACAGTCAGAACAGTTACATTTACATAACCAACACTATAATATAGTCGCAAGAGTTACACCCTTTCTATCACAGCGTTAGGTATCAAGACAACGAGGCTAGCGGTTATGAGTCCTGTCAGAGCCCGTTCTGGCAACCAATCCGTGCATACCATAATTCATGCATCTGGTTGGCATCCATCAATGGTAGTGATCAGGGGTAGAATCAAAGGCAGTTCCCAAAATGGCGTCTGTAGTTTCTAAAACATTCTCCAACTCCCTCTCGAAGGCACATGAATCTATTCATGCAGTGCACAGAGAGAGGACGTGTCTGAATCACCAAACATGGCCTTACGCAAGTTGCAGAGGCAAGATTAATAAGGTTTAAAGGTTGTCAGGCAAAGTGTATGAGGTGGATGGGGTCTGAAGGTTAAATGAAGCATTCTTCAACCATCATATCGCCAAGAAAACTTAAAACCTAGGCCGTAGCAGAGAAGTCATGTCCTGTGCAGGCGAATCAAAGAAAGGTGATATAAAATATCGCACGAGCAAAAACTGCGGAATGAATTAAAACTTTTAAAGGTTTACAGAGGACAACCGTAGGTGAAGACATGAGTACCATAAACAGGGTGCAATGACAAAAATTAAGACAACACGCAGGGGAAAAACATTCATGAAATAGTGACATTACCATTGAAGGGAACGCCCAGGAAAAAGGGGATGGAATTTATTCCTTTCAGCGCATTAGAACGCTGGGTAAAATAATCATGTCAGAAGTTAGGTTGCAGAGGCAAAGGGTAGCCGATTTAAAATCACTGCGACAGAGGCAACAAGTTGGTTCCACACCGTGGCAGGGAAATGAAGTTTTAAGTTATTTTTCCAATCCAGTGGCAGGGATATGTATTCACTAGATTTGCAGGGTTTCGAGTGGTTAAAATGCGTGGGTATATTTTTGGAATTCGAACGGAATTATGACACCTTCCTGCAGAGATTTAGTGGTCGTAAAATGAAGGGGGTAGCCTATGCCAAACGTAGAGAATCCATAACACCATGCACAAAGATTATCAATAAAATTGCAGAGAATTTACAACAGTAATCGTAGAGATATCCAACGAAACGCAGAGAAATTTAAATAATAAAAATGCAGTGATACCCAAACAACGCAGGGAATTTCTCGCAGTTAAAAAGCAGAGGTATACAACAATCGCAGAGAGTCTTTAACAACAAAAACGTAGAGATATACAACAGCAATGCAGAGAAAAAATCACAGAGCTAAGATGTGAAGGAAGTAATGAAATGTGGTGGGGTTCAACCAACAATCTAAATTATGCCAGGGAAACTCAGTCATTAGGGATATAGAGGCCACGCTAGGGTAGCCATTTATTTATTTTATTTTATTTATATTTTCTTTTTCAACACAGTGTTAAATTTCTTCCGCCAACACCTAAAGGAAACGATGAGATATTTATTTCTCATACAGTACTAAATTTAACAACAAATATAACATTTTTACAGCAGTTACCCAATAAAAGAACTCCGAGGTAAATAAATAAAACAATCATTCCTGCCAACCAGGTTCAACACCGATCGAAATTAAATAACTTCATCTCAAAACACCATATAAAATGCTGACAACAAAAGAGAAGGCTAGAAGGCTAGGGCCTTAAGGCTATCCTATTGGGAGCATCACAAGGGTTACATCTGACGAGGCACAGAAAATAAACAACAAGGAGCAAGATAAACCAAAATCCAAGGTCGTACTGAAGGACGTATGCCGTCAATCAGTATAGCTATCCAATACATGGGAAGATCTACTTCATAATTCTTAATGCATTCTACTCTACCAAATAAACGAGCGTACCTTTGCCTTATCGCCTGCCTCAAATGAAGTCCACGCGCTTTGTACCACTCCTGCTCGCTGACCATCGAGACCTCACCGCTACCTCCCAGCCAATTGATAACGGTACTCTGCTTCCCCCTTAGCCCCCCGAGACGCAAAGGGGCCACACACTATCCAGATGGTATGTCTAGCTCCCAGCTCGCCTCACAAGGTTGAGCTACCACTCCTATCCAAGCTGGGAAATCTCAACTCCCCACAAGTAATAGGTCAAGTCACAATTCCGACAGCATAAAGTTACACTAACAACCAATCCCCTTTCTTCCTCATCTTCCCTTTCTTTTATAGAGTTTTTAGACCCTCCAACTTTCCCTAAATTACATTTAAATTAAKTTTTAATAAAAATATTCTAAATATTCTCCTTCGGACAAGTGTCATCCATCCCCCTCTTTTCTCCAATAATTATTTTCTTTAATTTATTAATTGTCTCAATTCCTTCATCCACCTAGAGTTGCTCCAAAATTTACTCATAGGTGTTCCTAGATTCCCGTTCAGGTTTAAATAATTTCCCTAAAATGAAGTTGCTAATTTAGTTCATTTTAGAAGGTTATTAATTGCAGATTCATTACTATGTTGACCTCGCTTTTTACCATAAGTTCCCCTCTTTCCCTTATTATGTTTCCCCCTATTCCTTAGTTTCCTAATTTTTATTATTCCCTTCTTTCCACTTTTATTAGAGCCTAAATGGCAGTTGTGCTAATTACTCTTTTCCTTTTTATTATTAAATTGATATCTTTTTACACTTTCACAAGTTAAAGAATTTATTTCTTCTTTACAATTTTTAAATCCATTGATGTAATTAATTTCTTCACTCTCTTCATTTTACCCAATTTTTTTTTATGAAAACTTAAATTATTACATAAGTGGATTTTAGTTTAAATTTTTATTTTTATTTTTATAGGGTCTTTTCTTAAGGTTAGACAAAAATTTTACCCTAGAGAAGTTTTAGACATAGGACTTAGAGTCTGAACTGAGCAACATTTAATTAGGGAAGTTGGTTAAGAATTTCATATTGTGTTAATTGTTCTAGTGCCATCTAGGTTTGTTCCTTCATCAACATCAATGCGACGTGCCCTTCAGGACGCACCACGTGCTCCAAGGGTGTCGCTCGCCTCGTTCATTTATTTTGCACGACGTTCCCTTCAGGATGCACCACGTGCTCCAAGGGTGCCACTAGGCAACTTGTGTTTCTTTTGCGCGACATGACCTTCAGGATGCACCACGTGCTCCAAGGGTGCCACTCGCCAACCTGTGTTTCTTTTGTGCAACATGCACTTCAAGATGCACCATGTTCTCCAAGGGTGCCACTCGCCAACTTGACTAATTGGTAGACATCAATAACCCCTGGAGTCAACACTCAGCTAGGTGAACTTGTGGGAGACTAAGGGTTTCGAAGGAATAAGGCCCCTGACTTATTGCGTGGCCCTTAGAGTCATCGTGAGCGATTGTCGCAGTTTTTCGTGGATCCTCTTGAGCTAGGTAATCATTAACCTACAGTTTGAGGTACGGTAGGAGTGCTAGTAGGCTGTGGCAGGGCTGTTGTCCACACCTCTCCCTCAACCTCTCTCGAAATCGTGTGTGTCCCCTATAATCCATATGTGAGTCGAGTCACCAAGCTATCGCCACCCTGCATCATCAACAAACATGTCAGAACATGTCCACATCATATCATCAAATCAATGTAATATCACAATAAATAAGTCAACCCAAATAGCACACTCCCTGACTCAATCTGGAGTCCAAGGGGTTTCGTCAATGCCTTTGCATCCTCAATGTCAGAAACCTTGCACACTCAGTAAAACTAAGTCAATAGCACCTGTCTATGTGAACTCAGTAAGAAATCATGTCATCTAACATAACACATCATAATCAAGGAAAAATGTTTTAATATCATAATAGTATGGATCACTTGCGAGCAAGTGTCCACAAAAATAAGTTTTCTCAGTGTGCCAGAGCAGGATGTTACGTACACCCCCTCTTGGAATAAACTTTGTCCCCAAGTTTCATGGTATAAATGATGAAATAAATGTATCACAATACCATAATTCTATCGATCAAACAAAAATGGAAATTGCTGGCGCATATCATATGCATCCTCCCAGGTTGCTGAGTGCAGACTATAGTTGTCCCACTGGACCTTGACCTGATCTACCGTTCGACGTCGTAACTGTTGAACGCAGTGATCTTAGATGTGGACTGGCTCAACCGTGAGAAATCCCTTGTATAATACCTACAAGGAACTCATGTTAATCACAGGTGTAGGATCACTAATATAATGTCTCAAAACATATACATGAAATACATCGTGCATACACCTCAAAGAATCAACCAAGTCTAGTCGATAGGCCATGGGCCACTTTTTCTCCACAATTTTGAAAGGTCCCACGAACCTAGGAGAGAGTTTATCTCCCTTTCCAAACTTGATCAAACTCTTATGCGGTTTAACCCATAAGAAGACTCGATCACCGACCTTGTAGCTATGGTCGACTCGGTGGGCATCGACATAACTTTTTTGTCGATCCTGCGCTTATTTAATCTTTTGTCTTATGGTTTGCATTTCGCATTCCATTTCTTGGATTGCTTTTGGTCCCATCAGGACCCTATTCTCGATCCGATCCCAACTCAAGGGCGTCTGACACGGTCACCCATAAAGAAACTTGAAAGGAACCATCTTAATGGTGTTATGGTAACTGTTGTTGTAAGCGAACTCTACTAGAGGCAAGAATTCTTCCTAACGCTTTTGTTTGTCCATCACGTACATGTGCAACATGTATTCCAAGGTTTGGTTCGTTCGTTCTGTCTGTCCGTCAGTCTCTAGGTGATACGCAGTACTAAAGTTAAGTTGAGTTCCCAAGGCCTCTTGGAAACTCGTCCAAAATCATCCAGTAAACATCGATCCTCGATTGGATATAACCCTCTTAGGCACGCCATGCAGCCTCACAATCTCACTGATGAAAAATCTAGCTATGTCATGTGCCTGATACGTTGTATGCACAGGAATAAAGTGAGCACTCTTGGTTAGAGTGTCTACTACTACGAAAATCGAGTCATGTCTCCTTGTCGTCAGTGGCAATCCAACAATAAAATCCATCGAAACGACCTCCCATTTCGATTCTGGAATGGAATGTGGTTGTAGTAATCCTGTTGGATGTCTATGTTTGGCCTTTACCTGCTGACACTCTAGACATCTGGCCACATAGTTGACTATGTCGGCCTTCATTCCCTTCGAAAAGAATAAGGGCTTAAGGTATGCCCTCATCTTCGTGACTCCCGGGTGAGCCATGTAATCTTCTTTATGAGCCTCGCTTAGGATCAACATCCTCAACTCATTGTTTGGCGGTACGTAAATCTGACTTTTAAACCTCAATAACCCATTGCTATCAAAATAAAATCCCTCATATCGTGGTACCATCATTGTGTTTTGTCCAATAAATCCCTCGACCTCCTTGTACCAGTTGTCGTCACGTTGAAAGGTTAGAATTCTTTCACGTAGATTCGTCTGAAGAGGAAACACCAAAAAGATGTGTGGCCTACGACTCAAAGCATCTGCCACTCAGTTCATCATTCCCTTTATGTAAGTAATCTCAAAGTCAAACTCGCTAAGAAATTGCGACCAACATCGTTGTCGCGCGTTCAGGTCCCTTTGCGTAAAAATGTGTTGTAGTCCACAATGATAAGTCTTTAGTTCAAATTTCCATCCATCAAGGTAGTCTCTCCACACCTTCAAGGCATATACAATGGCTAATAACTCCAAATCATGCGTCACGTAGTTCTCCTCATGCCTTCTCAGTTTCCTCAAAATGTAAGCGATGACTCATCCGTCTTTCATCAAGACTCCACCTAAGCCTTCCTTGGATGCATCGGTGCATACCAAGAAGTTTGTGTCCATGTCAAGGACCTTTAGTATCAGCGCTATTATCAACAACTCTTTAAGCCTCTGAAATTCTTCCGCGCATTTCCTAGTCCAAACAAACTTCTTGTTTTTCTTTTGGAATTTTGTAATCGGATTTGCTATCTTTGAAAATCCCTTGACAAACCTTCGGTAGTATCCTTCAAAACCCATAAAGATACGCACTTCTATGAAAGTCGTCGATGCAGGACATTCCATAATAGCCTCAACCTTGGCTGGATCCATGGCGATGCCTTCACCGGAGATGACATGCCCTAAGTAGTGAATCCTCGATTGATAAAAAGAGCATTTGGACAACTTCGCATACAATTCGTGCTCTCGTAGACACTGTAATACCAAGTTCAAGTGCTCGTCATGCTCCTCCATCATCCAAGAGTAGATCAAAATATCGTCAATGTATACTTAAACAAACTTGTCCAAGTACTCGCAGAACACCAGGTTATCAAACTCATAAATACTCCTGGGGCGTTTGTGAGTCCAAACGGAAAAAACAGTAAACTCATAACATCTGAATCTCTTCTTAAAGGCAGTCTTATGGACGTCATCTTCCTTGATCCGCAACTGTTGATACCCCAATCGCAAATCGATCTTGGAGAACATTGTCGCACCCTTCATTTGATCGAATAGATCATCAATTATCAGAAAGGGATATTGATTCTTGATCGTGGCCTTGTTCAGTTGACAGTAGTCAATGCAAAGCCTCCACGATCCATCCTTCTTCTGTATGAAAATAACCGGTGCACCCCACAGTGACATACTAGGACGTATCAGTCCTAGATCCAGCAACTCCTTCAGTTGCATTTTCAACTCTTCTAACTCCGGGGTTGACATCCGATAAGGCATTCTCGCTATTAGTTTAGTCCCTGGTTTTAGGTCTATGGTAAACTACTACTCCCTCTCTGATGGCATGCCAGGTAAATTTTATGGAAACACGTCCACAAACTCTCTCACCACCGGAAGGTGTTCTAGACCTTCGGCTACTCCCTTCTCAATTACCGCAAGGATCGCATAAAGATTCCACCCCTTTCACATACTCTTCCGTAGCTATAAGGAAGACACAAATATCAGGGAAACACCCTGGTTCCATACTACAATTACACGTCTCTGTCCCTCATCATTGACCAAGCTCAACTGTTTTGTCATATAGTTGAGTATCACCTCATGCGATTCCAACCAACCCATACCAATTACGACATCGTAAGATCCTAAGGTAATAACGTACAGGTTGGTCCTCGTGACAAACTCTCCCAGGTTAAGGGCACATCCCATAACCTTTCCTCCAACCTTCTGTTTGGCTCCAAAAGCCATCTCTACGAAGCTATAGCACTGCACCAGAAATGAAACTCTTAGTAGCACCGAGATCTATCAAAACACTAAGGGTCTAGTCAGCAATGGTACCTATCATCTCGAGCACAATCGACTGGTTCTCTTCCTCGCAATTATTCACCATTGCATGAATCCGATGGGCCTTGTCCATATCTCCCACTGTAGTGGGTCCGGCTGATCCAAACACTCTGGTCCTCTCCACAGGACATTCGTGCTAGTAGTGTGGCTCCCCACACATCCAACACCCCTTCTTCGTCCCAGAAGTCCTGGTACCCGAAGTAGAAGATGACGACCCACTAGCCTGGAACCCTGGTCTGTTCTACTGAATAGGCCTAAACTATTACTGTTGTGGGCGACGCTGCTATTGATACTGTGGTATCCCAATAAGGTGTTCGCTGCTGAGGCAATGGTTATAGGGGTGTAGTGAAGGTGGATCCCCTCTGGAAGCCACGATATCCCGACGTAAGTCTCGTTGGGGTTTGATGCTACAGGGTTCCACATGAACCCTTCCCTGCAGGTCTCGTTGGAGTCCTGGTCTAACCCCCAATAATAAGCTCCTCCTCTGCTATGAGGGCTTTCTGGATGGCATCATGCAAGGTTTGAGACATCAAAATCCTAACCTTTGCACGCAGGCTTCCGTTAAGGCCGAACACAAATCAGTTGACCTTAATCTTCTCTGTGTTAAGGTGTGGAGCATACCGGATCATATCGTAATGCATTGAACTCATTGAGTTGACACTCAATAAGTTCCTCAATCAGTTCCCATGACACGTCCTCGACGGCCATGTTCAGTTGCAGTAGGAGCGTCTTCCACCATAGAAGAGCGCTCCCCGTCAATTGAAAGACCACCATGCGGACCTTCATGTTGGAGGTATAATCGCAAAGTGCGAAGCACATCTCCATATTCTCCAACCATGCCTTGGCGGGGGTGCCATATGGGGCACCAAAAAACTTAGGAAGTTTAACCTTCTTGAGTTCACGGTGAATGCTACAAGTAACGATCGGTGTGCGCGCCAGAACCTCAGCGGGTGTCGGCGTCCTGGCCTCATCTCTATCCAAGCGACTGATTAGTGCCTCAGACATGCACTAAAAATATCTCGTCAAGTTGACCACGTCGTAAAATGCTATCTGCTCTTGATCGAGAACCTGCTCACCTCCCTGTGGGTTAGACCCCTCAGGTGTGGATGCTACTGGAGGCATCACATCTCCTCCCCTAACACCCCGTCGTCTGCCTCCGCGACGTCCTCTAACCATGATTACCTTCATTCACACAATCAAATCGATCAATGACAGTATAATCAAATCAAATCATGTCACGAATGCCATAGAGAATCCCATGTCGCGGCTCGAACCGACTCTGATACAATATGTAACGAACCTCCTCGTTACGCCGACAATCCTCTTATAACAAGTGCAATTTTTTTTTTGTTACAGGTGTGTGCGTGCATGTACAAGAGAACTAAACACATTTGGCTCTACGTTGCCACATGATGACGAATAAGACGCAACCACGATGAACACAAGAAGACGAAATAAGACACACAACAAGTGACTGCATCCAATTAACGATGATCAATAGACAATAAGTAAGAATGACTACCCATCCATCCTACCCTGCAATGGTTAGGACCTCCAAGACAAATAAAAAATGCTCAAGCCCAGGTTCCCATTGATTTTAACCATTAAAGGTCTCAGGGCTGGCAACTATTTTGAGGAACATGGAGGTGTCTACATCCCGCACGACACAATAAGACCAAGCCTTCTAAGCCAATGATAAATACACCACCATCAATCACAGTCAACAAGGTTATGTAATAACCACAAAACTACAATAACCCTTACCATACTTGATAACCACTTTACTTTTTATTGTTACGAAAATCTTGCAAATAAATGACAATTACCAACCTTTTACTTATTATCTAATAACCATAATGTTGCAATATCTTTTACTATACATGATAACCACGTTACCCTTTTTTATTACTAAACCCTTGCGATAAATTACAATTACATAAATTGTATATGTTTCAACCATAAAATTTCAATGAACTTACATGATAAAAACATTGTGAATAAACAATGAGGACCTCACATTCATAAGTTATCAATGCTAGCATAGCAATATTTCTCTTGCAAGAACCTTACATTTTATATGATATCAATCACAAGGAATTACCAGAACATTCCCTAATCATAACCATATCATCACTATCTATCTTACAATAACATTTCAATTAAATAACCAGAATTTTACATTTGATTTGTTATGAATAACAATGGCACTATGGTAACATTTCCATAACCTAACCATATCATCCCTTTTACATTACTATAATATTCAATTAAATAACAAGGATTTTACATTATATTGTTATTATTAACAATTGGAACTACAATGGTAAGACTAGAAAGTATCCATATCATTACTTTTATATTAAATAGTATTGCAATTAAAATAACATGGGCCCTACATTTCATTGGTCACAATTAACAAGAAATTGGATGACTCTTCCATAAATAACAATATTCTTATTATTGATATTACAAAGACTATGCAATAAAATAGCACTGACCTTACTTTTAAATGATAACGATGATTGGCCTTACGTTTTATCCTTAACCAACAATATATTTACAGTCACAACAATTACATTTACATAACCAACAATATAATACAGTCACAACAGTTACACTC
>ML842475.1:16012-39612 GCA_009831015.1 Picea engelmannii | reverse complement strand
TCCCTCTGAAGCCAAAAACGAGCTCTGATACCACATGTAAGTTTTAAACCTATGAAGTAAAGAAATGCATATAGATTCTTAAGAAAAAAAAAAATTAATCAATGGCTCATTCACATACTACATAGAGATTTATACCAGAAACCCTCAATCGGGAAAACCCTTATATTCATTATCTCGAATTTCACCATTCACCATATAATATATATACAATGTTTTTAGGTATTCCGTAGATACTAAAACCCTAATTCCTTAATCCAGGATTAATTTAGAAAACCACTAAAAATAGCAAAAACTGCCCAAAACAAAATTTTAGGGCGTTGCGTGTAACCAGGGGGGAGCATACCTGGCCCGCCCTAGGACCCCCCTAGGAAGCGCCCGACGCAAATGAAATAGAGAGCGCTACTTGAGGGATTGCCATACGTAGTTGTCGAACCTGATGTGCCCACACACACACATGCAAAGAATATAACATATACCCAACAGTTGAGGAAGAAGTACTGCAAGAGGAGGAATCATCTCCAAACATTTTCTTTCACTTCTCAGATAGTATCTTCCAAGAAAATTTTGAAATTGTTCACCCCTACAACATGAGAAGAAAAACACAAAACAAACCTTCTTCTCAAGTAACTAATAATGTGCTTCCAAAACAAGCAAAGCAAGCTGAAATTAAATAAAGTTTAGCAGCCACTGTTTTAGAATACGATTTAATCGAAGATCTAAAAAAACTAAGGGCAAATATTTATGTTTTCGAGCTGCTACAATTTCCCCTTATTTTGCAGAAAATGCTTCAAAGTATTGTTGAAAACTGTAAAAGCAACAACCCTAGCAGCAAGAAAACTGCAGAAATTGGTTCAAAAATAGCCAAAAGAATCCCAACTAAAACGACATCTGAACCTCCAGATAAAAGGGATTTAGCTGATAAAACTGTATTAAATGTAGATAAAAATGTTTTAGGCACAACAACTAAAAATCAACAGAATTCCATTGTTAACACTCGGAAAAATGTCTCGCCTTTCTTGTTGACCTTTGAAATTTTTAATAGAAATGTACATAATTGTATGGTCGATTCCAGTGTGTCGTCAAACGTGATGCCTCTATCTGTTTGTCAAAAAATTAACGAAAAAGTTAAACCTTTTGATATCAAAATCATTCAGCTTGATTGGACGAACGTTAAGGCAATTGGCAAGCTTTAGAATGTTCTCGTTAGATTATCTTCCAATACTAAGGTTCATCAAATAATTGACATTATTGTTGTTGATATCCCTGAAGTCTATGGTTTGTTTTTAAGCAAGGACTGGTCCAAACAACTGTATGGTTACTTTGCCATAGATTCATCTCAAATGTGGCTGCCAAAAAATGGTCAGCCAAATAGAATCAGGATAAACAAAGAACACTATCTTAAACACACCGTGACAGATTTAAATGATGCAAATGAACCTTTCACTGCATCTGCTAATTCATTTGAAATGCAGGGAATGAACACCTTCTTTGGTAACTTCATGACTGAAATTTCTCCTGTCACTGATCCTAGGCAGAAATCATAAGTTATGGCCTATACTCAGAGATCAAATTTTCCAAATGTGCCAAACATTGTTGATGAAGCTCAAATATGGGCATTGTACTTTGACGGATCCAAATCCAAAGAAGGAGTTGGCGCAAGATGTGTACTCATCGATCCTACAGGTAATAATAATTTTATCGCATGTCGGTTAGAGTTCGAGTGCACCAACAATACTGATGAATACGAAGCACATCTACAAGGGCTTAAGTAAGCTTTGGATATGGGTGTACAAAATTTAATGGTATTTGGTGATTCAAAAATCGTGGTTAGGCAGGTAAGAAACTCAATACACTTCTTATCTCCACACCTGAAAAGTTACCAAATTGAGGTATGGAGTCTAACGAATTTTTTTTCAACATTTAACATAAACTCTATTCCTAGACTAAGTAATTCAGAGGCTGATTTGTTGGCTAATGTCGCTTCTAAACTATTTTCCACATAAGGTATTTCTCCTAATGCATTTTCAATTGAATTGTTGTTTAGGCCGTCAATATTGGATAACATAACGAATTGGAGAGTGTTCGATGATGACCAACAAATCATCAATTTCCTACATATGGAGGACACCTTCCAATGTGCAGTCATTGATGAAGGCACTCACGATGAAAACCTCCGAAACTTCATGGTAATATTAGATCCTAGATCTCCTGAATCGACATATGATCTAGTAAACTCTATCCCCAGATCTGTTGTAAGACTAGAGAAGTTTTATGACTTGCATGATAAATTTAGAGGGTTAGTTAATTGTAAAACGAACAATTCTTCTTTGATTTATGAGACGGTTAATTTAGGGACAAAGGAAAATACTCAAAATATTAATTTGGGAACGTGATGTTCCGAGCAAGAAAGATCTTCTTTTATAAAAATGTTTAAAGAATCTAAAGACGTTTTTTCTTGGACGTATGATGATTTGAAAACATTTGATCCTAATATCATACAACATGTCATCCCGATGAAACCACAAACCCAACCTTTTCAGCGGAAATTAAGAAAGATGCACCCTAAATTAGAACCCACGGTTAAAAAAGAACTGAATAAATTACTAAATGCAAAGATAATTTTACCGGTAAGATGCACACAATGGTTGTCTAATATAGTTCCTATAAGGACGAAAAGTGGTGAAATTCAACTCTATGTCAACTTTCAAAAATTGAATCGAGCATCTGATAAATATAACTATCCCATTCCTCCAATGGAACAAATTCTTCAACGGGTATCTGGTTCCGAAAGACTATCTCTGTTAGATGGTTTTTTGGGATACAACCAGGTCCTCATGTCTCCCTCGGACCAACTTAAAACCACCTTTCATACCCCATGGGGAACTTATTCCTAGAGGAAGATGCCTTTTGGGCTTATTAACATCGGTGCCACTTTTAAGAGAGAAATGGACATTTCTTTCCACAGCCTCATAAATCAATCAATCGTGGTCTATCTTGATGACGTGTATGTCTTCTCTAAAAACAAGAAAGATCACTTGTCTCACCTCAGGGTTGTCCTAGAACGATGTCGAAAGTATGGAATATATCTCAACCCTAAGAAATCAGTATTTGTAGTAGAAGAAAGAAAACTATTTGGGTTCATAGTGTCCAAAGACTGAATGATTATCGACCCTGAAAGAACCCAAGTTATTGCTAAACTATCTCCTCCCTCTTCCAAAAAATCCATGCAGTCCTTTTTGGGAAATATTAATTTCATCAAAAGATTTGTCCCAAGTTTCTCAGAAATGGTAATACCATTACATAATTTAATTAAAAAAAGTGTTCAGTACCATTGGGGACCACAAGAAAGTCAAGCTTTTGACTCCATTAGAGAGGCAATTGTAGAAGCTTCTTCCTTGATGAGTCCCGATTTTTCTCAGGATTTCACTCTTTACACCTTTTCATCTGATCAATCTTATGCTGTTGTGTTAACACAGAAAAACACTAAAAGTAATGAAATACCCATTTCCTTCATGAGCTCGACCTTCAAAGGAGAATATCTTAATTACCCAGTAGTAGATCAACATGCATATGTTGTTTTTAAAGCAGTAAAACACTTCCAGTCATACCTACTGAAATCCAGAACCAAGGTTATCATTCCTTACCCAGTTGTAAGAAACCTGTTAGTACAAAAAGAACTGGGTGAGAAAAGGGAAAACTAGGTGACGTCATTACAAGAGTATGACCTTGAAATTACCCCTTATCAGATTGTTAGAGGTCAAGGCCTATGTAAACTAGTGGCTGATTCAGTTGAGGAACAGGAAAGTCTAATCAACACCTTAACTGTAAATGAACATAACGAAAAACAAATCAGTTGTGCACAATTTGCTACCAATTCTTGGTATGAGAACGTTAAATTTTATTTGACACATGGATCTTCTCCTTGCTACCTTGATCCTAAAAATAGAAGAGAACTCAGGCTAAAATCTTCATCTTTCCAGTTAATAAATGATGTATTATTTCGAAAGAATTTTAACGGTATTCTTATGCGTTGTTTAGAAAAGAAAGAATCAGAAAACATATTATATGAACTTCATCCAGGTGAAGCTAGTGGTCACTTCGGTGGAGACACCACTTCTCACAAAGTGTTAAGATTTGGGTACTATTGGCCCACTTTGTTTAAATATGCCCATGCACTGTGCCGTAAATGTATAATCTGCCAAAAGGCTGCAGGACGGGTGAAAAGGAAAACATTTCCTTTGTAGCCCGTCACTATAGATTCCCCTTTTCAGCAATGGGGTCTTGACATCATAGGACCAATCAACACTTCATCTTCATAGTAGCACAAGTATATCATTACAACAATAGATTATTTTACTAGATCGTCAGTAGCTGCACCTTTGAAAATGGTAAATACAAATCAGGTATTATCTTTCCTCAATTCTCATATTATCACCCGATTCGGCATTCTCGAAAGTTTGGTCTTTGATAATGCCTCCTACTTTTCATCCCTCAATATGAATGTCTTTTCCTTGAAAAAAGAGATTAAACTAAAATATTTTGGAAACTACTACCCTAAAGGAAATGGTCTAACAGAATAAACAAACAAAAATCTAATCAAGATCATTAAGAGGATAGTTTCAGAGAATCATAAGAACTAGCACAATGCACTGTATAATGCACTTTGGGCTGACAGGGTGACACCAAAAGCCTCTATTGGTAATTCCCCTTTCTTTCTCATCTACGGAAGAGAAGAAATTCTCCCACCACATGTTATACTTCCTTCTCTGCAACTATCACAGAAATTTCAAGAGGAGGAATGCCCTCCCCTTAAAAGTTGAACTAATTCCTTGTTAAAAATGGAGGAAGTAAGAGCAAAAGAAAAGCAGAAATTGGATCAGAACCAACAAATTGTAAAAATCTAGTT
Source organism: Picea engelmannii (assembly GCA_009831015.1). NCBI lineage: Eukaryota > Viridiplantae > Streptophyta > Pinopsida > Pinales > Pinaceae > Picea > Picea engelmannii. The sequence continues at coordinate 34,706 of ML842475.1, read as the reverse complement.
TGATTCAAATTTTTCTTCAGATAGGAATTTCGATGTCCAAGACTTGGTTCTCAAATGGGATAAACCGCACGAGGGAAAGGGGGAACACACCACGTTCTAGAATTTGTGGTTGGGACCGTTTGTAATTTCCAAAAAATTAGGTCCTAGCTCTTTCCATCTGCACAATTTGGAGGGACAACCAAACACTTTCCTAGTGAATGGCCAAGCTCTCAAAGATATTTCTCCTCATGACTCCAGATGCACCTCTTTGTACATATTTTTCTGTTTTAATTCTCTTTTCTATTTTTCGATTTTGGTTCTTTTCATTTTGCTTGTTTTCATTTGTTTCTGAATAAATTTATGTCAGAGTCACCATTTCATTTATGGAAGGAAAATCAAAAGTCTTATCGTAAAGCAACGGTCAATGTTATTTCAAAGCACTAGTACTATAAATTGCTAAAACTCAAATTAGTAGAAGAAATTTTCTGTTCAAAATAGTGTTCCTAGTTTCTCTTTATAATCATGAGAAGGTATGATCATTATTAAAACTCTTAACATTGTCCATGTTTTTAAAGAAAAAAACTCAAGTATGCCTTCGTGTCCTCGAGAGGTTTTTCTTAACAGAAAACTAAGAGTTCATTTCATGATGAAGGTCGTCAAACAAGAAATTAAATTGGAAAAGATCAAGTTTTTCGAAATATGAAATTTTTAGCATCACCCTGCTCTCTTGAATATCATAAAGTTTATGTCAAATTGTAAATAAATTCTAGAGAGTTGAAAGAACTGCAAAGTGTGGGAAGCATTTGTAAACCCACCAAGATACTAAACATGTATGCTGGCACGGGTAAATGCATGCATGATGCCAAGGCAACTTCGTCAGGGTACTAAACAGGCCTGCTGGTAATGAAGCAATGTCGGATGTAAGAAAATTATCAGGTATGACGTTTGGAATTGATCGTAAAAATGTCCTTCATCTTGAATGGATAAATCTTGGACATGGTAGAAGTGTTAGAGTGGGTTAAATGACATCCCTGCCGAGGTTATGGACGCCTGTTGGCAGCAACGACCTTATCAACAGTATTGGAGTCAGTTGCCTAAACATCATCTCAATCATAATCAAAACTTGGCACTATATTGCACTTGGACAGAAACACATATAATTCTAGACTATGCGATTTTCTGAGTTTTGATGGGAATGCTTGACTTGCGGTCAACTATTCTTTAATTTTTCAATCATTCTGATCTTTCCTAACATGAATTTTATGGTGATGCAGAGATAACTGCTTGGCCCAATACGTCGCCATTATTGATAGTCCCACTTGATTTTGATATTTAAACAAGAAATTGGATTTTTTGTAGCTGCCTTCACCTCGATTTCATAATTTTTTTTTTTAGAATTTTGAGATAATTACTGGGCTAAGAAATATTTTGATAAATTTCTTATTGTCTGTGCTTTCCTTTTGTTTTATGTTTGATTCATGACTGTAAGCATGAATCAAACATAAAACCTAGCCTAGTGTTATAATATATATGCCTTAGAATGCATCCTTTTGAAGGTCACCATGCTTACATGAGATCTAAATCTAATGTTTGAATGACCTATTTTAGATGTTTTGGGGTTTTAATCTAGTTATTGTATGGTTCAATAGTTTCTATTCAATTTATTAAGAGCCTTTGATATGTTGGTTAGTCCTCTCACAAATTTAATGGTCATATCAACGAACATTCAAATGAATACATGCCTGTTGTACTCACGTCCTTACCTCCCCTCGTTGGATTAACGTATTAATGAGCCATTCATTGCATACATAGGGTTTTGGTACTTTGTATGTCTAGCTCTCATTACAAGGAATGGTAAATCATTTACGATCAAACCCTTGGTGTTTACTCCCACTACCTATGCTATGATAACACACAAGATTTGTTATGGTCGTTTCTCCACTATCCATTCAGATTTGTTCCTATTGCTCCTACCATTCAAACCTAAAATCATTTTGAGTTATCCCTGTTAATTTCTGGCTACATTTTTCATGGCTCATGTCGTTCGCTTGGAGCCGAATGGGTGCCAGGATTTACTCTCTTACAACTATGCAATTGAGGAATTAAAAAGCTAAGGCTGGGATGTTTTCTTTAAAAGATTTGAAGGTTATAACCTTTAGGTGGCGCAGGCTTTCGCACAGACCTTCCATGGCTGTAGAGAAAAAATTGGGGAGACATAGTTAGAGTTAACCGAGGGGTTTGTAAGTGAAGAAATAGGGCTTCCATCAAAGGATGAAAATGGTTCAAAAACACCCGAATTGAAGCAGTACATTGGAGCCTGTTTATGACATCCCGAAAGATCAACTGTTGTGAAAAAGGTATTTCCATTTCCCTGGTTAAACCTAGGTGGCATAGCTTGTTGTTGATTTTTAAACAATTCATGACCTGTGAAGGGAAATACGGATTGGTCTTCCTCTACCACATTCGCTTACTCATGCATTTCATTGGTTTTGAATTAGACATGTCATTTTATTTGTTGAGAAGTCTCTATAAAATGTCCAAAATATATAAGAGACAAAGTGTTGATTCAAGTTTGTTCCATCATGGATTGATTAATATTCTGTTGATTCATCACTTGTCAACCGTGGGTGATTTTTGGGATAATTTTTTGATAAGGAACTATTTTTCTTATATTGTTCCTACAGTAAAACCTAACTTAGACGAGTCACTGATTGAAAACCAGCTTGGTATTTCAATCAATGGACCAGACTCTCTTAACATAAACCCTCTATATGAAACAATGCCAAGTAATCCTTCATCTGCAGAATTTCCTGAGCAAGAGACTATTGAATTGGGGGTAATTGACCCTCTTATGCTTAATATTGATGCTAGCCCGAACTTTATTTTGAAGCTAGATATCGAGAAACCTTGTAAAGAAACAAAAAAGAACTGCACATACTTAAGGTGCAAGAACAAAAAGTCAGGTCATCTAATTTCAAGGAAATTAAGGAACCGAAACAATGCTCATATGAGCTCGATCGGTCTGATTGAGGTCGATGAGGTGTCGGATCCTGAAATAGAATATTTTCTAGTTTTGGAAGATTAGGATTGTCAAGGTTACATGAAGAAAGTTATTGTTCCTACTGAACCTTATGACTTTGTGACAAATCTGCCACCGTGCCCCAAAGGTAAGGAGGGGTTCTATGGTATTAGGCACGATCATAGGAAAATAACAGGTAAGGTTGATACATCCATGTTTGACTATGCACTTCATTGACTTGCCATTCCTCATGTACAATGTGATGTTTGTTTCCATTGGATCGAGCGGTATTACACCGACATACCCATTCTTCAGGCCTGAATTAAAAATCTTATTGCTTAGAATGCATCATTGAGACAAGAAAATATCAACCTCAAAGTGCACACAGAGAGGAAATCTAAATGCATCAAGATATCAAGAAAAATAGTAATAAAAAATGCAACAAGTGTCAAGGTGATAGTAAATTCTGAACTACACAACCCATCTTTAGTCAATTTTTAAATGGTAAAACAATTTTTTCTCTTGTTCTATTCTTGTTATCTATTTCGAAATAAATCAATTTGGAATTTGATTTTGTTTTCTAAACTAAGACTGGCTACATAATCTTTGATTCTGTAGCCAAGTCTCTTTTAAATAAAAATTAGAAATTAGTTATGGGTAATTTTCTAACTTATTATTTTTTTTTTGTTTTTCAGGAAATAGTAGATCTTGTTGCTAATCATCTGGAGGAAACATATTCGATTATGCATCTGAATGATTAGTATTTTCTTTTTTGTTTGTTTTCCAAAAACTTTGATCAATCTTTGATTAAAACCAACTCTATTATAAGTGGCTCCTAGCCCACTATTTTTGTAATATTTCTGGTTTTATGAAATCCTATCCTATCCTGTGAGATAGGAGAATGTGATCTCAAGTCACTTTAAATACTGTTCATTTTGTAAGTAACATACATCTTGGTTGGAGAATATTATAGGCATGTGACTTTCAGAACTATATGGACAACTGATCCACATTTGGCTTTAGACCAGTGTGAAAATTGTTCCATCTATGTTTTTCCTTTTTATTATGAAATATTGATATGTTACGCATCTTTTGCCTCTTTAGCATATTATATTCAATTTCATTGAATCCTTTAAAATCTTGTTTATAACTTGTTATTCCATATTCTATGACTGTGATTGTTATATCAATTATAATATCATGATTTATCCTTGATGTTTAATTGATGGATAAAATGAATGCTTCAAATAAATATTTTTCGTAATTTAATCATTCATAATTATAAGATAACTGGATCATATGTGTCTACTATTCCGTTCTTATATCCTAGCTGTAGATAGACATCTTGAATTTATTCAGGAGACATTAGTACGAGCCTGCTTCAAATTTCTTTCACAGGCGAGATAACTGGAGTTTTGGATCGTACAAAGGCATAGACATATTAAGAAACTAGTAACAGGTTAGCTTTATTTGCTTCTAATTTTCATCATTTTAGTTATTAGTGAAACAAGAAAGTTATTTGATCGACTTTGACCATCACTCTATCTTTGTTTCAAATCATGTTTTACTTATGATTCTTAGATATGTGATTACAAAACAAAAAATACAAAAATATTTTCTTTCTTTATCTACTTTTGAGAACGATTACAAAACATTGATTTTGCAAGGATTTCACTAAAACTTGCAACTTGTAATTATTTTGTTCATAAATGACATGTTCATATTTACCTCTCTATTTAATACATTTGTAAATAATTAGATTAAAGTATATATATTATTATAGTTTTAGCATTAAGTAGTTTATTTCTTTTCTTTGTTTTAGGACTTTAGTTGGCTAACAGAGCCATTAAACCCGTCAGAATAGATTACACCAAACGACTTGGGCTAATTAGACAACCCCAGTCCAGATCTATTCTTCCAGTTTGTGACATGTCAAATTTTACCATCAATAGATATACCACTGTAACAACCTATACCATTGACTTGCAGCCAACATGTTCTACTACCCTGCAATCAATATGTACCTGAACTGAACATGTATCAACCAAATACAACATATACGTGACCTGTAGTTCTACAACATGTGTATGTATGTGCCCTATTTGTACGACAACCTTCTTATGTACACGTAGTTTCTCTTATGCAACCCGTGCATGCCTTATGAAACTAGGGATACATGACCTATAGTTTTACAATATGTGTATGTACGCGCCCTATCTATACAACAACCTGGGTATGTATGTGTCTTGTCTGTTATGCAGCATGTGTACACCTTCTAAAAGATAGGGTTTTCTTTTCTTCTGAAAATTTCTGATCCTCTACAACTTCTTTCACATAGATCTGCAACCTATCACTGTATTCAAACTATAATTGTACCCTGTGCATGCATCCTCATACATAACCTTAACCCAAAAACTCTATATCTCTCTCTAGTAATGTGCCATATAAGTGTGTGTAATCATGAACAAGTATAATAGCCCTCACATGATATAGACATCAAACCCTTTCTGATGTTCATCCTCTCAATACATCAATCACTTCACAAATAAAATCTCTCAACCATGTACCACAAAAACCCTTAGCCATATGCCAAGAAATACAAGATCTGCCTTAACTCTAACAAGAAGTATCAGTGATAAATATTGATTATACCAACATTGTATTTCTGTACATCTGACTTATACAGAAGATCCCATACAACCACTAATCTCTCTAGGGAGAATCCTCGAATATCCATAACCATTTCTCATGCATACATCAAAATCAAACTACTCATAGAAGTAAGACATACCTTTTGAACCAATGGATATATCTGATGTATCTAATCACTGTAGACCTTCAAGGGAGCTTGATCTCAGAATATAGAACCTCGACATATTCATATTCTCAAGTTTCTATGGCTTTAACTTCATGTATGTGCCATAATACACCGAAATCCCATGTATGTACGCACCCTAATACATTGTTAGCTTGTGCACATCTTAGAAATTAGGGTTTTTCAGTATCCATTGTAATTCTGAAACTTTCACTGTTAACCCTTCGTGCTATCTTAGACTTTAACAACTTCAAATGTATCAATGAGTACTTGCAATAAGCCTTACACAACAATAGATATTCAATATGTTCAAGTGTGATTAGATGAGATAAATTTTCCTCTTATTTATACTTTCATGTAACTTCCTCAAGGAGTTACCTTCTAACCATCTTAACCCACTTTCCTTATTTTAGGGTTAACACACTTATAACCACTTGTCTACTTGACTTAATCACTTTCCATAATTAGTAAGTTCTCCATTAACTTTATTATTTAAATAATTTATTCTTTGAAAACACTATTTTGACCTTTTGGGGCTTCTAGATGACTCATGAGGGTTCTCCATCTTCACATGGACATAAATATCTAACTATGAGGAGTTATGTGACGTTCCACATACCACTGGAAATTACATGACATGTAATATCCATATAGAACAGTCCTACCTACAAATATATCAAAACTCATACCATTATCCATCAAACAAGCTTGGGTCCATTACCCAAACCTTTGTGCTACTAGAATTCACTACCAAAATTTCTTCAAGGGTTGAAATCAATGACAACCATCCCAATTAATCAACAATATCCCCCTTTGGAATTGATGGAAACAATCTGATGCAATACTGAAGTCATATCATGCAATACTGAAGTCATATCACTCATGCTCCCCCTGTGACCATCACTCCCCCTAGAACCATGCCTCTGTGCTTGGCATATGATAAATCTCCCCCCCTTTGTCATCAATGGAAAAGGTATATTTCCATCCGCGACTTCTCCCCCTAACTAAACTGTCCTTGGAGATACTCCCCCTGACTGAACTCTTCCTAAAATTGATTTCTCGACCTGAACTGTCCTCTTTATGGTGATTCCTCCTGTAAATCTAAGACATATAAGATAATAATTAAAAAGATTCATTTTGGAGTAGAAATTACTCTGAGTCTCTGGCGAAGATACTCAAAGGCTTCTGGTGGAAGTGTTTTTCTAAAGATGTCTGCCACTTGTTCTTTTGTTCCCACATATTCAACAATGATATTCTTCTTTGCAACCTTCTCCCATAGAAAGTGATACTTGATTGGAATTTTCTTCATCTTGGAGTGCATCAGTAGGTTCTTTGAGATACTGATGGTTCTTGTATTATCACAATAGATTGGAATGGGCTCATCATACTGAAACTGTATATATGTCAGAGTTTGTTTCATCCATAGAACATGTCTACAACATCCTACTGCTGGAATATACTCGGCCTCAGTTGTAGATAAAGATTTTGATGATTGTTTCTTGGTTAGCCAAGATACTAAACAATCACCCAAGTAGAATGTTTCTCCACTGGTGCTTCATCGGTAATCAATGCAACCGATCCAATCTACATCTATGTAGGCAATAAGTGATAGATCCCTTCCTTTTGGATACCATAATTCAAACTCTTATGTTCCTTTGAGATATATCAAAATCCTCTTCATTGCTATTGCATGTGATTCCTTTGGTGCTGCTTGAAATCGTGCCACCTGTCCAACTGCCTACATTACATTTGGTTTGGATATTGTCACATATAGTAAGCTACCAATTATTGACCTGTATTTCCTCTGATCTGTGGACTTTGAATCATCATCTTTGCTCAACTTGCAACCAGTTTGCATAGGATTGGTAATTGGTTTCCAATCTTCCATTCCAAACCTCTTTAGCATTTCTTTGATATACATAGTTTGAGAAATAAAAATTCCTTTGTTGCTTTGATGTATCTGAAGACCCAGAAAGAAGGATAGTTCTCCAAGTAATGACATTTCAAATTCATTATGCATATCCTTTGCAAATTCCTGGCTTAACCTGTCATTAGTACTTCCAAAAATAATATCATCAACATAAACTTCAATTAATAAAATACTATCTTGAGTTACCTTGATGTAGAGGTTGATGTATGCACTTCCTTTTCTGAACCCTTCATGCTGTAGATATTTATCTAGTCTAGAATACCATGCTCTAGGATCCTTTTTTTATACCATACAAGGCCTTCTTCAATTTACACACATAATATGCGTTCTCTGACAACTAAAATCCTTCTGGTTGTTCAATGTAGACTTCTTCTTCAAGTTCCCCATTCAGAAAAGTTTATTTCACATCCATCTGATACACTTTAATATTCTTAGAGATTTCATAAGCTAAAAGCAATCAGATTGCTTCCATTCTGGAAATTGGGGCAAATGTCTCTTCAAATTCAATTCCTTCAACCTGTGTGTATCCTTTACATACCAATCTATATTTTTTCCTTGTAACATGTCCATCTTCATTCAATTTATTTATGAATACCCACTATGTGCCAATCACATTCTTATTCTTTGGTCTTGGAACCAATTCCCAAGTGTCATTCTTATCTATTTGATCCAATTCTTCATCCATGGCCTTATTCTAGAATTCATCCTTCCTGGCCTCTTCAAAATTGTTTGGTTCAATTGTAGATGAGAGTGCTAGGTTCATTTGTTCTAGTGAACATATTCTTCTTCTAGTCTCAACTCCTGCATATTTTTTTTCGATAATCTGATCTGAAGGGTGATTCTTCTGTACTCATTTGCTATGTGTCATTGGAGGCACTTGCTAAACTTGCTCTTATACTTCTGTCTGATCCTCTTCATCTTCCCCTTCTACTTATTCTTCATCTTCTGCTTCTTCTTCGTAAAGTTGTTCCATTGATTCATTTTCTTCCTCCTTTAATTCTCGTTCACCTGTTTCATCAATTGTTATAGTGATGCTTTCCACAACTTTGTTCAACCTCAGATTGTAACACTTGTATGATTTTCTTGTACTTGAGTAACCAACAAGTACTCCTTTGTCCATACAAGATTCAAACTTTTCCATTCTTCCATCTTCTCTTTTGATGCGACATTTGTTTCCAAATACTTTGAAGTGCTTCACATTTTCTGGTGTTCCTTTTCATAGCTTTTCGGGAGTTTTGTCAGTGTTGTTTCTAAGCATTACTTTGTTTTAAATGTGAATTGTTCTATGCACTGCATGTTTCCAAAAAATATCTTTCAATTTGGAATCCATTAGCATTGTTCGAGCCATTTCCTGTACTGTCTTGTTCTTTCTTTCAACAACTCCATTCTATTGAGGTGTCCTAGCAACAAAGATTTTCCTTTTTATTCCATGTTTTTTGTAGTAGTCCATAAATTATTTTGAATTGAACTCTCCTCCATTATCATATCTAAAAAACTTGATTTTTGAATCCATTTCATTTTCAATCATTTCCTTGTAGAACTTGAAGTTTTCAAAAACTTCTGACTTATTCCTGAGAAAGCAAACTGCAATCATTCTTGTATAATAATCAAATAATAACATAAAGTATTTCTCATCTTTTAAACCCTTTGTTGTAGTTGGTTCAACTAGATAAATATGCACAATTTCCAGAGGTCTTGTCGTTGAGTATTCCTTTGATTTGAACTTGGTATTTGTTTGCTTTCCTTGTTGACAATGATCGCATAAAGTGTTGGTTGGTTTCATGATTTGGGGAATTTCTTTAACTTCTTCCTTTCTGCTGACTTTGACAAGTTTTTCAAAGTGTATGTGACCCATTCTTCTATGCCATGGCCATACTTCATATTCCTTTCCTAGAAAACACTTTTCATTTCCAATTTTACTTAATACATATATGTTGCTTGAAGTTCTTGCAGCTATTGCAATCAATTTTCCCAAACCTTCTTTTATTATCTCACATTTCTGTGAATCGAAAGTAATTTTATGACCTTGGACACACATTTTAATTACACTTAGAAGATTATGTTTCATATATTCTACTAGTAAAACATTTTATGCCTTGGTATTCTTGTTTCCAATTCTAACTGTGCCTTTTCCAATGATTTTAGCCGAATCATCATTTCTGAAGGAGATTGATCCATCTCTTTCCTTTATTAATGTAAGAAACATGTATTTATCATCTGTCATGTGTTTTGAACAGCCAATGTCAACATACCAACCAAGTTTCTTATGCTTATCTTGTAGAGTGAGTGTGCATTCTTCATTGCTATATTGATTCTGCTTTCATATCCATGTCCTCTTTTGAGGTTCCTATCTGTGAATGTTGTTGTTTTGTTGTGGTTCTCTAGGAGGGACTATCATTCTGCAATATTTGGCCATGTGTCCAAATTTGTTACACTTGTAGCATTCCCCTCTAGTTCTCAATGATTCAAACTTTTTGTAACTTCTTCTCTGTGTTTCACTTGGCCTTCTTGGATAACCCTTTTGTGTATGACTTTCAAAGTTGTTTATGTTCCTACTGTTAGATTTGCAATTCACATCTTTATGTCCAAAATTATTTCATGCATAGCATAAAACAAAAAATATAGTTTGATACATGGGAGTTGAATATCTTCTGGAAGGAGTTACTCTTATGAATCCTTCTTCATCCCGAGGCCTATCTGTTTCCTTCGGTTGTTGATTTTGAAATCTGAATCTTCTTGGTGGAGGAGTGTCCCTGTAATCTTCCTTGTAGGTCTTCCTATCCCCTTTGATTGTTTATGCATAGTTTTTTGGATATGTTTCTTGTTCTATTGTTTTGGATATTGATCCCTTTTTTGTTTGATTGTATCGAAGTCCAGAGTTGTCATGATGAGGCTTTTGACTACTGGTAATGTCTTCCACAACTTTTGAGTTTTTCTGCATACTTTTATTTTGAAGATCCTTTCTTAATGTGACAATCCATGCTTCCAAATTTCCAATGATCCCGTGTCTTTCTTCTAGTTGTTCTTTGAGTGGTTCTTCAATTCTTTTATCTCCTTCTATTTGAACCTTCAAATTTGTGATCATTTGTTCTAGTTTTTGAGTGTCTTCTTTCTTGTCTAGCTCTGCTTGTAGCTTCTTGTTTTTCTTCTTATAACTTCTATGGCACACAACAATTCTTCTCGGTAGTCAACTTCTTCCACTTCATATTCTTATTCGGTGTCTTATTTATTAGAGTCTTATACTGTGATGAATAGAACTATTTTTGTCTCACTATCACTGACTTCATCTTCATCTAATGAGGAGATGTCTTCTTTGGTGCATAAGATTTTCTTGAAAGCTTTCTTTGTCGTTCTTTTTCCTTTATATGTTTGTTTTCTATTTGAGTAATCTTCATCATTCCTCTTATTTTTCTTATGAAGACATTTGCTAGCACAATGATCAATACCATCACAATTAAAACAAATCAATGGAAGCCTACCTTTATATCTGTCGTTGGTTCCCTTGTTCAATATTCTGACAAAGTTAGCCACTTCTTCATCATCTTCCGAGATGTCACTACTGATGCTATGTTATTCTTCCTTTTTCTTTCCCTTTTTCTTTAACCTTTTGGATGCTTTGAAATCTATTTATTTTATATCTGGATTTTCCTATTCAGTTCTCATTTCATATGTTGTGAAGATTCCATGTAGTTTGTCCATGCTTATTGAGTATAGATCTGCTCTTTCTTCTAGTGCTGATATCTTAGGATCAAATCTCATAGGAAGAGATCTTAGTACCTTTTGAACAATTATAGATTCTTTAATTTCTTCTCCCAATCCTATGATTGCATTTACTATTTCATCGACTCATAAGAAGTAAGCTGCAATACTGTCATGTTCCTTCATCTTTAGTTGTTGGAACTGACCTCTGTAAGTTTGAATCTTTGTTGCTTTGACCTTTTAATATCCTTCATAAATATTTTGAAGCTTGTCCAAAATATATTCAGTGTATTTAAAATGTATAACTTTGGTGTATATCGATTCACAAAGACCATTCAGAAGTGCATTTGTGGCTTTGGAATTATTTTGACCGATTTTTATTTCTCTTTCATTTTTCGGTGGAACTACTGGTTCTTTGTATCCACCTACAACCAATTGCCAAATTTCAAATCCCCATGCCTGTATATATTGTTTCATCAATCTACTCCAAAATCCATAATTTTGTCCATCAAACTATGGTATTCCATTTTTATACATGTTGTTTCTCTCCATGATCTACCTTTTAGTGGTTAAACTGATTTATGAAGGAACCTGCTCTGATACCAATTGTTGGGTTACTAAGAGGGGGGGTGAATAATTAATAGAGAAATTAAATCCTTTTTAATCACAAAATGCAAGGGTTATATCAATGTACCATTATCATCCAATAGTTGTAGAGTAAATAAACAATGAAAAAATGAGCAATCATACACATACACAATACACCAGTGTTTTTACATGGAAAACCAAAGCAGGAGAAAACCACATAATGATTTTTATTATATGTCTTTAAGAATTAAATTCATTGGAAGCACCAACTTCCTTTGTTTTCCAGCTACAACTGGAAGGAGGCTCCAACCCCCTAGTTTCTCAAGCTACAACCTGAGGGAAGCTCTAACTCTCCAATTCTCTGGCTACAACTAGAAGGAGGCTACAACCCCCTATGTTCTCCAACTACAACCAGAAGGTGGCTACAACCACCTGTCCTTGCCCCATCCAACCGCCCTGACATAGAAGTAGAATGATGGAACCATTGTCACACTATCACTATGAGATATAGCATTGTAACAGCCTGTACCACTAACCTGCAACCAACATGTACTATTTCCTTGCAATCAATCTGTACGTAAAATGAACATGTATCAACCAAATACAACATATACATGACCTGTAGTTCTACAACATACGTATGTACGTGCCCTACATGTACAAAAACCTACATATGTACGCGTAGTGTCTGTTACGCATATTGCATACATGCCTTCTGAAAATAGGGATACACAACCTGTAGTTCTGCAACATGCATATGTATGCACCCTATCTATACAATAGCCTGTGTATGTACGCGTCATGTCTGTTATGCAGCCTGCATATACCTTCTAAAAACTGGGGTTTTATTTTCTTCTGAAAACTTATGATCCTCTACAACTTATTTCAGATAGATATACAACCTGTCACTGTACTCAAACTGTAACTATACCCTATGCATGCATCCTCATACATAAACTTTACCCAAAAACTATATATATATATATATCTAGTCATGCACCATATAAGTGTGTGTAATCATGAACAAGTATAATAACCCTCATATGATCTAGACATCAAACCCTTTATGATGTTCAACCTCTCAATACATCAATCACTTCACAAATACAAGCTCTCAACCATGACTCCATGTACCACAAAAACCCTTGGCCATATGCCAAGAAATACAAGATGTGCCTTAACTCTAACAAGAAGTATCAATGATAAATATTGATTATACCAGTACTGTATTTCTGTAGATTTGACTTATAAAGAAGATCCCGTACATCCACTAATATCTCTAGGGAGAATCCTCAAATCTCCATAACCATTTCTCATGCATACATCAAAATCCAACTACTCATAGAAATAAGACATACCTTTTGAGCCAATGGATAGATCTGATGTATCTGATCTATTTAGACCTTCCCTAGATCTTGATCTCATAATATAGAACCTCAACATCTTCATCCTCTCAAGTTTCTATGGATTTACCCTCATGTATGCACCCTAATACACTGCCAGCCCGCGTATGTACGCACCCTAATAAATTGTTAGCATGCGTACACCTCATAAATTAGGGTTTTTTAGTATTTACTATAATTCTGAAACTTTCACCATCAACCCTTCGTGCTACCTTAGACTTTCACAACTTCAGATGTATCAATGAGTACTTGCAATAAGCCTTACACAACAATAGATATTCAATATGTTCAAGTATGATTAAATGAGATACTTTTACCTCTTATTTATACTTTCATGTAGATTCCTCAAGGGGTTACCTTCTAACCATCTTAACCCACTTTCCTTATTTTAGGGTTAAGCCACTTATAACCACTTGTGCACTTAACTTAACCACTTTCTATAATTAGTAAGTTCTCCATTAACTTTATTATCTAAATAATTTCTTTTGAATCCTCTTTGACTTATAGTACACTCATCACTTCACTTTGTTATTTAAATAATTTCTTCTTTTCAAACACTTTGACTACTTTGACCTTTTGGTGCTTCTAGATGACTCATGAGGGTTCTCCAACTTCACATGGCCATAAATCTCTAACTGTCAGGAGTTATGTGATGTTCCACATACCACCAGAAATGGCATGAAATGTACTATCCACATAGAATAGTATTACCTACAAATATATCAAAACTCATACCGTTATCCATCAAACAAACTTGGGTCCATTACCCAAACTTTTGTGCTATTGGAATTCACTACCAAACTTTCTTCAAGGGTTGAAATCGATGACAAAAAACCCAATTAATCAACACATTGATCACAAGTCCACATTTGGTTACTCACTTAGTTTGGGTTCCATGCCGATCTGTTGGTCGAGAAAGAATAAGGATGCTATTGCTCTATCTTCAACCGAGGCAGAGTACAAAGGGGTAGTTAACATAACTATTCAGGCTATGTGGCTACAACATTTTCTCACTGAGTTGGGCATTCAATTTCACCAACCGATCGTCATCTAATGTGACAACTAGATCACTCTAAAGTTATATAGAGATCCATTTCAGAGGAAAAAGACAAAGCACATAGATATCCATATGCACTACATCTGTGATTTAGTACACAAGGGGATCATCGACCTGTAGTTCTTTCCTTTAGCGGAATAGACTACATACATCTTCACCAAGACCTTCACTGAGTAAAAGTTCCATTATCTATGCAGTCATCTTAGAGTGAAGCACACAGTTTCCTAGCAAGTGACAGTCCTTTTTTCTGATACATTATACCTCAAGGGGGGGGGAGGGGGGGTGGGGGTTTCCATGAGGTTTTCCCTCTTCCCTCGTTTATTTCAGTGTGTCTTTTGTTTTCAGGTACCTAACATGGCCTCGTTTTTTATACCTATTCTTTTATTATCACCATAGTGATGTTCAACGTGAGTGTTGGAGCTACTTCACACACACCTAGGATTTCCTTTTCCTAAGTTTTTCCTTACATTTATTAGTCATTATCTAGTCTCCTACATTTTAGGGATAATATTCCCTTTCCTACATTCTAGGGGAATATTCTCTTTAGTTCACACTTCAGTTGTATCAGTTGAGTGGAGTCTTGATGCCACATTGGTTCCATCACCATGCATAATTGGGATCATCATTGATACTGCACATTTTCCTTGGGATTATCACTAGAGTGGCACATTACTCTGATTCAGTCAATTAATTGAGGACTGAGAGGCTAGTTGAATTAGACTAGGTGGCACTTAACTCCCATAACTATCGGTGTGTGTCCAGATCACTCTAGACCACCACTATGGTTCATTAACTCATGCATTATGGTTCATTAGTTGAGCTATGCATCTTATATCACTTGTATTGTATCATTCTTTCATTCAGTTAATACAATTATTTTATTCTCTCTCTCTCTCTCATTTCTATCTTTTCTCATTTTTCTTCAAAATGTGTATGTCTTTTGCCAGCTAAATCTTATCTGTGCAGGTTCATCCACATTTACACCAAGGGTTTGTAGTAAGTTGAGTCTGATAGTGTTGAAAAAAAATTCTGGAGTGAGGGTTGAGTCTTGCGGTAAAACCTGAAACTGAAAACCCAATGGGAAATTCCCGACCGTGAGGTGAGAGCCCAAAGGTGTTGCAGGAAGATATGAAACTAAATATAATAAACTGAAAAATCATGTAATCAAATATTAATCCCAAGAATCATATAATAAAATAATAATCTCGAAAGGTATGTAGGAAGGATATGCCCGATAAGTTCACAAGAAAATCATTGCGGGAGATAAAATCTCTGCGTTAGCATGTCCTAAGGGTTTGCGGGATGGTGAATCTATGGGATGGTAAGTATGATAGGTTTGCGGGGAGATCCAAAATATGAGAGTATGATAAGCTCACGAGGCTAAACAATGAGTAAGGTAAAATGAAATTTTGATGGAGAGAGCCTAATGGTTCATGTCCTGAGTTTAAAAATAAAATATTAAAATATAAATAAAAAATAACATATGAATTCAGGACTGTGAGGAAAATACACAATAACTTAAAAAATGAAAATAAATAAAAAGATAAAAATAAAATTTGAATCCATTTCTACAAGAAATTTGGAAAAACAATGAATGTTAAAGATAATAAAAATGAAATAAACAAAAATATCCCGAAATAAAAAGGAATAAGAAAATAAAAATTTTGGGGTTTTGGGAAAAATTGCATAATGTGTAAAGTCAATCCCCAATGTGAAAGTAATTCTTCAATGTAAAAAGTAATTCCCCAAAGTAATTCCTGGAATAAAATATTTAAAATATACACCCCATGGTGCATGTTTATAAAGTCATGACTTAGAAAGTTCCCGATTTAGAAAGTCTGATGATAAAGTCCCAAAAGGGAAAGTTCCTGATATAGTAATTCCCAATAAAATAAAAATAATTTTTCATGGGGAGTGGGAAATTTAAAACTATGTTGGGATTTAGAAATGTGTGCATAAAATAAAAATAATAAAATAAAACAATAAAAATGAAATATAAAAATAAAAGAAATAAGACTATACAAACTCAAATATACAAAAAAGATAAAATCAGATGTAGTAAGGGAAAAATGAGGCTTAGTTCCAAATTTGGGTCATGGTTCCATTTTGAGTCAAGGCTCCCCAACTAGGTGAGGGTTCCACACCTAGAAATCTAGAAAATGTTAAAAACGACACATTATGAGAAGGTTCAAATGTCCAAAGATTTGGGGTTTCCAATTGATAAAGACTTGACGCTTAAGGAATAATCAACATATAGGGACTCGAAAGTTGTTTCCAACATATGAAGTTTGGGGACTTTATCTCTTTTAATCACTTAGAGGCTCTGCTCTTGAGTTTCATGTCTTCTAGGAACTGATAGACATGACAATTCTTCCTTGATTATACACCAGATTGCTCTTTTGTTTTGGCATGATTCTCTATGTGACTTGGAACAACATAAGTATCTTCCATAGGAAAGAATTATGAAAACCTGTCACTGCAACCACATGAAGAATTGACTTTTCTATACAAGGAATAAGACACTTTCTAATCAGTTATAAAGTATACATTCTTTTCCCTTGCCATTTTACTAACAAAACTATGAACACGAGTTGGGTTTGTTCAACAATGAAAAGAAGGAATCTCTTAGAATAAATCATCTGCAATCTTGATCTTTTATGAAGAAAAAATGTCATGGAAGATTTGTACAATTTTTTTTCTTGCTTACATTTAATAAAAAATAATATCTCAAACTCTTAGAAAATATTGAAGGTTCTATGACTCTAGTTATGGGTTTTAAACTGAGGAATCTGATGAACATGTAAGAGCTTGAGTATTCAAAGTAAAAATATGCTCTTCATTCAAACCAACCATTCATTTCTCCATGATGTAGTGAGATGACGATACAAGCCAATACACAAGGAAACAATAGATATTGAAAAGCAACTTTTCTTTAAGTCATAAAATAGAACATTAAACCTTGCAATCATATAGGGTCAACAAAAACCTTTAAATATATTGAAACTAATTAATGCAGAAGGTTCAAAAGTCAAGTTGTCAATATCATCACACAAGGATAAAAGAAGCATCATAAATCAACTGTATAATGAATAACACCTAGAAGTACAAGATCAAAAAGATTATTGGTCATGACAACCCTCCTCAAATGTAAACATTCAATCACTAGTACACATGACCAAATTTGCGACGGTTTTTCGTTGATATTGCCACACTTATCCGTCACAATCTCCACGAAAGCTGAGTTCTTTTTTCGTCGGAATAATTTCATCGCTCTATCGACGATCCAGGTGTGTGTGGAAACATCGACGAAATTATCTCTCCACGTGTCACCACCTTCAAGTTCGGGTAACCCTTTGCATCATCCCAATTATGACGAAACCTCGTCGCAAGTACAATGAAAAACTGTGGCAATTACGACGAAATTTTGTCGCAATTGCAATGAAAATTTATGACAACTCAAAAACTTACAACAAAGATGCTATATGTGCGACAAAAAACCATGGCAACTTGCGACGAATACCCGTGGCAATAGCGATGACATTGATTCATCAAGACCAAAGTTATGATGAATATGTTGTATGTGCAACGAAAACCTGTGGCAACTTGCGATGAAAGTTCATCGCTATTGCCACGGTGGTCAAAATGCAATTTTTTTCCGACGAACTATCGTCGATATTGCGAGGATGGCATCAAGTTTAAAAAAAAAAATTACATGAGATATGGTATTACCATATTACATTGTAATATGGTATACCATATTACAATGTAATATGGGATTACCATATTACATTGTAATATCGTAATGCCATATTAAACCACAATTAATTGCAAGCCAACATGAAGAAATATGAGCTTGGAAAACAATTATTGTTTTGTATGGATTTTGTAGTTAGAGGATGTGAATTTTGTATTGACCTAAGAAATATAAAATTCGTTGTAAATTGGTTGATCCAAGATAATTTAATTGAACCAAGGTAATTCATGGGGTTAGAAAATTATTTAGGAATGAAATGTCTCTTCAATGCGCATTAGAAAAGGCAAGTATAACCTTTCAATTCATAGCAATTGAAAACCAAGTAACTGAAGCTTTGACATGAAAGAATTGTAATGCATCAATATTAAATCTAATGAAACTTGCAATTTCATTTGAAATCAAAGAAAATTTCGCATGATACATAATGGCAGAACCTTTGATACAAAGAAG
>ML842474.1:9776-32844 GCA_009831015.1 Picea engelmannii | reverse complement strand
CCCTAGGAGTAAGCCTAGACGGAAGAAGTTTCAGTCAAGGTGACAGTGTGGGCTGAAACTTAGACATTGTGTCTCCGAGGGCACACTAAGTGAGCAGGACTTAGCTCACGTCTGCAAGTGTGCATTAGGACGGCAACACCCCCTTCCCACCTAGCCATAACTTCAAAATGTCATCCCCCCTAGGGACGTTGCGCCCCCTTTTTAGAGGAAACTTTAGAAAATGAAAAATTAAAAGGGTGGGGCCCCTTTCTCCCTAAGTGCGCCCTCCTAGACCCTCCACCTCACCTTTTGACTTGTTAAAGTGTTTGATAACTCATCCTCCACTAGCTACCAAAACCCTAACCCTAAGAAGTTCGCCCTCCTCCTTGAGATTCTCAATCTTACTAAAGGAATGACACTTGGAGAAGATCCAATAAGGGTAGCTCTTGCTTCCCAAGTATAAATAAAGCCCCTCCCCTCCTCATTTCACATCTATTCTTTGCCTACTGTTACTATGCTCAAATTTCTCTCATCTCTCCCATCTCCCCCATCTTTCTCTCTTTCTCATTCTTGCTCACATTTTTTTGGAGAGAAGCTTGTTGCAAGTATTTGCAGCAACCTTCTACTTTGATTAATAGAAGAAATCTTTGGAGGCCATTGATGTGTGGAGAGTATTCTTGGTACATCATTTCTTGGAGGTGACTTGGTATTGTATTTTGTGAATTCATTGTTTACTAGTTAGAGTAGAGATCCCAAGCAAAGTCTTTTGCTTGGGTAGGTTTTCAATAGTCTTATTGTAGATCTAGACGAGTAGAATTTAGTTTTGCAAAGTATTTTGTAATATCTAACATCTCTACTCACTCCTTTGTTCTATCTTGTAGCTTGCTCACATTATTTGCAGGTCATTTCTAGTGTTGGAAGAGCCATTTTCAGATCTGGAAATTAGTTATTTCCAACCATTTTCACCTCCATAATTTTCTGCAATTTATTTATGCAACTTTCCTTTCATTTTTGGGAATACTAACATCTAGAATAGGTCATTTTTAAATACATTTACTTGCTGTAATTTTCTGCAAAAAAATTTCATAAGTTTTGTGTCACTTGTGCAGCATTTTCAACAAGCTTTTGCTTGCTGGTTTTTGGCAGGTTGGTGACCAAAGAGGTGATCAAAAGGCCATTTGGGGCCACTACAAGCAAAGGATCAACCTCCCAAGATTGGATAACAAGTACCCACCTCTCCTCTTTCTATTTCTTCATTGTAAGCAAGCCCAAGAGAGTCCCAAGGGCTTGCACTTCTCAATTCATTGTAAATTTTCTGCATTTTATTTTCTTAAGTTGCCTACATCTAGGAAAGAGTTTGGCAAAGCCAACCATCATATAACGTAAGGCTAAGAACTTAGATTTTATTTTCAGCATTTATTTTTACATTGTTTTCCCCACTTGTCATTAGGACAAGGTTGTGTGGCTAGGATTTTATTTCCAAGTTTTCATTTCAAGCATTTTATTTCATTCACCCACTTGTGCACAAAACCGGAAGGCCTTGTCCTCCATCTTGTGCACTTGTTGTGGTTGCTTAGTTTAGATTTACTTTTCAAGTCATTTCTATTTCTTGTTTGCCTACAACTAGGAGAGTGTTTGGCCAAGCCAACCATCCTATATCGTAAGGCTAGGTTAATATTATGGTTATTGCTTCTATGTTTTCATGCTTAATGGTTTAAATTTCTAGATCTAGAAGTAATCACTTAATGTTGGCTTAAGCCCATGGAGGCATAATTGTTAATTGTTTCATTTGTTCTACTTTCATTGCAAGTCATTTATTTTCCAAGTACTTTACTCTTTCAAGTTACATACTTTCAAATACTTTCTTTTCTTGCAATTTAATTTCCAAGCATTTCAATTTATTGCAATTTTAATTTCAAGTACTTATTTTATTAAGTTATCTATCTTTGCAAGTACTTTTCTTTCATTGCAAGCACATTCATTTACAATCACTCTATTTTGCAATCACCTAATTTAACTCAACTTAATCAACTTAAGCTCAATTAATCCTTAGTTCCATAGGGCCTAAAATTTATCTAGTAATTAGATACACCTTTTACTGTCTCAACTTTGCCACCAAAAAAAACACCCAAGGAAGAAGCAGTGGGTGCTAGATCAGGGATGGTCTCACGACACTAGGTGTCCCCCTTGTGGAGTACTTTTGTTCTCGGATTGAACTGTGGAGCTAGGGTGTGGCCTTGTTTGCCTCACTTATTGAGCACCCAGCAGTCCTTTTGGTATAAGTGGGGAGAGTTCTTGGGAAGTCACTTAGTTTAGGATTCACATTTCACTTAATAACTTAATCAATCCTAATTAATCCACTACAACCTTGGGCAACTTCCATTTATCTATCTTTCATGGTTATTGCTTAATAATATTGCAAGCACTTTACTTTTCCATTTACTTTCATGCAAGTTTATTTCAGCATTTTGTGGATGTTAACTAAGTGAAACTAATAGTTGCGCACTTGCCCTTGGAGGCTTCTTTTAAGCACTTACATTTCGGTTTTGAGTTATGTTTTGGCTTATTGGCTCAACCCCCTTGAAGTTGTGCATCCTTTGGAGGCAACTTCATTGTTTGGGTTTGTTGTTGTGTATGCCATTGAAACATCCCCTTAGAGTTGCGCATCTTGTGGAGGCACTCTATGCTTGGGTTTGTTGGCTTGATGTGTTGTTGTGATCTTTCCCTTTGAGCAATCTCTCTTTTACCTGCACATTCAAGTATCTCAAGTTAGTTGCAAGTTAGTGTTTTGAATTTTGCTTTGTCCATAATTGTATAATTGTATCTTTTGTATCTTATTGTATCTTATTGTATCTCTTAGTTATTCTTTTCATATTAACTTTGTAGATAGTTGTTTATTTCATTCATTTGTATCTAGTTCAATTGTAAATTTTGCAAAGTAATTCATTTTGTATTTAATTGTAATCTTTGTAGATTCTAAACTCTCTTTAACTTTAGTTGGTCCCTTGCCCAACCTTAGGCACTAGTCTTAGTTGTCTTAGGAAAAGGGTTGTCTTTGCATTGAAATATTGCACTTTGCATTGTTTGTTTTTCATATAAGCCCGATTCCCCCAAACCTTTTAATCAATTAAAACAACTCCTAGAACACCTTAATCACTCACATAGTAACTAGGGTCTACCCCCCTTGGCTTCCCTAGAGTAAGCCTAGATGGAAGAAATTCAAGTCGAGGTGACAATGGGCTTGAACTTAGGCATTGTGCCTCCAAGGACACACTAAGTGTATTGGACTTAGTCCACGTTAGAAAGTGTGTATAAGGACGGCAACAACCCCGTTATATAAAGATTATGCATAACTCATTAATGCCACTAACCACCTCATAAATGACAACCACAAAACCACCTTGATATTGAGGACCAATAACTTTCTAACAACCTCATTAATAAGAACAACTAAGCTTAGCCACCATGTCACACATGTCTATATTAATATCCACTAACTCAAGATTAACTAACAATATGCACTCTTCACACCAACATCCCCCCTTAAGCTTGACTTAGGGGACAAGAACAAGCAATGGAACTAGCATAACATGTTCACTTGTAAGGTCAATTTGTTGTTGTTAGATGGTTGTAGCAATCTTTTGCAACAACAAGAAGTCAGATAGTGAATTAGCCTAGTCTAAAGTTAGTAAAAGTTAGTAAATGTTCCAAGGAAGATAGTTTGAAAGTTGTTTGATCAATCAAACAAATTGCAATGAGTAGATTAGTGCCTTTCTAGGGTAATGGAGTCAATGATAGCAGCAACAAATCTTAGGGAGAAATAGCAATGATAATACTCAGTCAAAGGATATGGAGAAGATGAGAGAGGTGTTAGTAACCCAAGGCCTCAAACATCCAAGTCCTAGAGAGATAATTGCTAGAAAGTAAGGAAACTTAGGCCCTAAGGATTTCTCTTTCCTTAGACAATTTGAAACAAAATATGCAATAGGCAATGTAAGTAGGGTTACTATAGTGCTACAATGGTAGGGCTCTAGTATCTACTTCTAGATGAGTTGTTCTTTGAGAAATTTAAACAAGTGGAAAAATATAGAGAAAAATATAATAACTTATGTCTTTCTCCTAGGGTTTCAAGCAAGCAATTTCATAATCTTTAACATGAACCAAGTAAAATTCACCCTAAGCATTCATTCACATAAACAAATGCATATTTTCTACTTACTTCACCAAGAATAATCAAGCTCGAACCCTAGTTGAAGGTCTTCCACCATGAAAATAGCCAAGATACACCAAAAATGCCTTTCCTCAAGAAGTGTGGCTAAAATTTCAGCAAATAACCCTTAAAGAGGGCGCAAATTTCAGATTTCACCACTTGTGTGATGAGAGATGATGATAAAAATGAGAGTTTTCTCTCTTATTTACACAATATCAATGACCTTTAATTACAGTTAAGTCATCAAAAGGCCCACATGGCCAAATTACATTCAAAATCCAGTTTTTACAAAAATGTCATTAATTAAAACCTAATTTCATCTTCAAGGGTGACGTCATGCCCTTCTAGGGTGACGTTAGGCCCCTAAGGTGGAACGCTAGGCCTCAAGTGCATAACGTTTGGCCTCCAAAGGCCCTGAATGTTGCCACACGTGCCAATTAGCACACAACTGCCCATCATAAGTGCAAACCCTAACTCTAGATGACGTCAAGGTCAAAATGATGACGTCATATGCTCTTAAGGGTCAATGTCCAGGAGGAAAGGAAAAACCCCCCTAGGTCTAGGTCTGTCGGAGTGTCCCTGGTACAACGTCTTGTTGACCACCTATTTCAACTAGGGGGTCAACTCCATGGACCATGAAGATATGCACTTGATGGTGCTACCAAGTTGAAGACTTGTTGGTTCTACAAAGCAGTTTTGGCCTTGAACACTTATTTTTGTAATTGGTATTCCTGCTCCCCTTCGTGGGATAGTAATGTAATGGGTTTGCATGGATCATAGTTTAGGTTAGTTGCCTAGGAATTTATCATTAGAGAAGTCCTTTCATCGAGTGTTTTTTTTCCTCAGGTTATTAATTTGGCCTAACCAGCCTTATTAATTTCCCTTGAGTTTTTCACTCCCACAATAATCCTCCAAAGTGGTGAAAGGCGTTCTAATGGTCGAGCCCTATGGTAGCTAGTGTCTAGGAATATTGTAAATGACCATGCTAGACATCTCCTAGAGTCTTGCGGAATTTCATAGAGTCTAAAGTATTTTTTTTAATTTTTTAAAATTAACTAGTTAATAGTAATTTTAATTGTTTTTTATGAAAAAATGTAAAAACTAGGTCCTTGGGATTTTGATAGGGGTATTTGTGCTCAAAAGAAATGGAATGAGACCCCCTACAACCTTGGACAAAGTTTTAGCTCAATTGGAGAATTTTTGCTAGGTGTTTGTCCATGAGGAGTCTAAGTCGGTCTAAAACAGCAATTTAATTGTTTGATTTAACATAGTCAAAATGTCAAATTTTTGTAATATGAGCAAAATGGTTAGAGAAAAGGTGGGAGATGATGCCTAAACCCATTCCTAAGCTACCCAAACCCTTTCCTAACCTTTATTCACCCATTCCACTTAACCACCACTCAATAAAGTTATCCCCCCTAGGGAAGTTGCACCCCGCCTGAGGAAGAAACCATAGAAAATTAAAAAATTAAATGGTGGGGCTTCCTCTCTCCGTAAGTGCGCCCTCCTAGTGACTCGCACTCATTGTTTGACTTGTCAATGGATTCCAACTCACATCCCACTAAGCTATCAAAACCCTAGCAAGTGCGTCCCCCTCCTTGAGATGCTCAATATCTCTTGAGAATTGACACTTGGAAAGAATCCAAGAGGGGTAGCTCTTGCTTCCCAAGTATAAATGAAAGCCCTTCCCTCCTCATTTCACATCTATTATTTCCCTATTGTTACCATGCCAAAATCTCTCCTCTCCCACTCTTCTCTCTCTCTCTTTCTTGTTCTCATTCTTTCTTCTCAAGCTTGTGGCAAGTATTTGCTCAAGCTTGCTTCTACTCTAATAAAGAAAATATTTGAAGGATATATGGTGTTGGGAGTCTTCTTGGTGCCATACTTTTCATGAGGTGATCTTGTTCTTTTGTATTCTTGTTTTTGCATGCATAACTTTGAGATCTATAGTAGGAATATTAAGAAAAATATTTTTCTTGTGTAGGTTTATGATAGTATTGTCATAGATCTAGTGAGCATCTATTTAGTTATTTCAAAGTATTTTGATTTAATATCTAGATCTACTCACTTCCTATTGTTTCTTGTATCTCAGCATTGAAGATTTGCAAGGTTGCCTAGGGTTTTAATAGAAGATTTCAGATCTGGAAATCTTCCATTTCACCCACATTTACCCTCTAAAATTGTGTTTCTTATTGTTGTTCATTTCCATAATATTTTGGCATACTAACATGTTAGGATAGGTCATTTATATGCTTATAACTTGCTGAAATTTACACAGAAAATTTTTGGTTTTAATAACAAAAAATTTCACAAGTTTTTGTCACATTTTGCAGCATTTCCAGCAAGCTTTTGCTTTCTGATTTTTTGCAGGTTGGTGACATAAAGGAGGATTTACAGATGTTATCCCCGAGTTCTAGGGATAACTAGGAGATCATGTCTCGAGGCCCACAGGTCCTAGACATGGAGTACCGAGAGCAGGATTGACCTGAGTATGGCCCTGGAGGGCCCATCTTTCTTCTTCTTCATCAGACTTGTCCTGTCAGCAGCAGCAGCATCCATCACCATTGGCTTGGACTTGCGTCAAAGAAGACTCTTGCTCCATGAGGTAATTGGTCCAGGTATCATGGTATGTGTCATGTTTGATCATTATAACTTTCAGATATATGGATCAGGTTCCTTACATTTCTGACAACTGCTTGGATCTTACACTAACCCACTTGACCATGGTTGAGGGGATTAACGGGGTGCTCTAGCAAGCTTGTATTCATAGGTTTTGGTTAGCCACCAGGGGGGATTTGAAGGGCCATCGTCTACTCCCACCATATTATCATTTTACATCTATCCCATTCCCCTAGTCCGGGCATTAGGATAACCTATTTGAGGGGTTACGCTTTATCCTGTGGGAAGAAGGGGCTAAAGGCCCAGGAGGTAAAAGCAGCTAGTAAACGATAAAAGCCATAGGAAATAAAACTTAGAGATGCCTCGCCCAGGGATCCCCGAGAAGGCAATAAAAAGCCTCTCGATAAGAAACAAAAGGGACTCGAAGAAAACTAATAAAACAAGACCTAGCCAAGAGGATGGGAGGTCTCATCACGAGCCGGCCCATTATGTTCATAGGTATCTAGCAGTATGACATTGCTATTATCTGGTCACCACGCCATGACATTGCTATTATCTGGTCACCACGCCAGGGCAATGACCCTTGGTTGCATGGCCAAGGGAAAGGGGGTCTCATCACGAGCCAGCCTTATCATTTCTGCGAAAATACTCGTGGGTAACACTGTCAGCTTTGGTCACCACGCCAAGGCAGTGTCCTCTGGTCAGGCCTGAAGCAAAAAGAAAGAATAAAGGCAATAAAGGGCTTGGAAAGAACTGCATCCATGACAGGTACAGCTCACCTCCCACAAAGGCACCCACGGATAATACCTACCCCTGGTTTTCACTGTGTCTGGACATCCTTAGACCATACCACCTCGTATTACATGGCTTGAATGATATCCATTGGAAACTTTCCTCTTCTTATGGATGCTGGCCCAACAAGGCACTTTGTCTTTTCTTCGGCTTTGTATAGTAGGTCAGTGTAATGTCTTTGAGCTATTAGATGATATGCTAGGGGTCTTATGCATGCATTTGATAAAGTTAATGATGAAATATGATTGACATTGCTATGATCCCTAGGACTAATGAGCCCATGGAGGGCGAAGTTTTTGATGTGCAGGACCATGTTCGACGGACAGGTACCAGTGGACCGGTACACATGGGGAGATGATTAGCTCGGACCTCCATGGGGCTGAAGAGCCCATCAAATGGTTATTGGGACCCCATCAGGGGAAAAGATAGGACAGTGATATGATGAGCCTTTGTACACAAGAAGAAGAAGGATGTTCCACCCAAGACACTTTGGCTAAGCCCAGCCTAAGGGGGTTGACCCACTTCAGATGGAACATTTTTCTCTTGATGGACAGGACGTCACCCAGGAGACTTGGACGTCATCTTGAGCATGTGGCAGTTTGATGGGATTACTGGCACGTGTGGCAGCTTGGAGGAGCCCTAAAAGGGCTAACGTCTGACTTCTGGATGCTGGACTAGCCCAAAAGGGGCCAACGTCTCCCTCAGAGGGGCTTGACGTCACACCTTTCACCCATTTATGTCTTTTACTTAGCAGTTAATGTAAAAACAGTATGATTTTTAGTAGTCAGCCTTGTCAGCTGTTTTAAAGACCTAATTTGTAAATTAAAGGTCATTGGATGATATATATTGAGGATGTTTTTCCCTCACCAAGACATAACAAAACTCACTCTCTTGTGAGATCTGATTTCTTGTGCCCTACTAGGGTAATTTTGGTGTCTAAGTGAGGCACACTTGTTTTTGGAGGATTTTTTTTTGGCATTTATGGCATTTCTCTCAAGGAAGGTTTACAACTAGGGTTTGCTTGTGCTTTTTTCATGACATGTAAGTGAATTTTCATGCAAAACTTCTTAAATGAATGGTTGTAAGTATAATTTCTTACATTTTCTTATTAAATTGTTGATTTAAAACCCTAGGTAACAAGCACACAAGTAGGTCATTGTTACATGTCCCCTTGTTGAGAAATATTTTTCAGCCATTGAAGAAAGGAGATAGAGCCTAGCCGTTGCTACACTTGTCTTCTTCTTCTGAGCTAGCGTTGAAGTCTATAAGTTGAAAAGAGGAGACATCCTAGGCCTAGATTGCCTACACCTAGGGTTTCACCTCCTAGGGTTTGAAGGCCTTGCCATTGCAACACTTTCTCCCTTAAATTTATACTTTGAGCTAGCCGTTTTGCCAAGTTTATTTAGAGAAGGAGGAAAGAGCACGAGGCCTTGCTTAAGCAACACCGGAGTGAGCCTCTTTCCCCTAGGGTTTTGATTCTAGGGCCCTGCCTTTGCAGCACCATAGAACCCTACCTTCTAGTCTCTAAGTTTTCATCCTCCCGAGACCTTGTGCCCTTACTTTTGACTCCATATACCCTAAGGCACTGATTAGATTTCCAACGTTGAAGCTTTAGTGTGCAAAACAACTATTTAAAACCCTAAATTTGAAACCCTAACTAACACTGCTAACCTAATAAAGTCTGACGTCATAGTTGAATACCTCATCTTGACGCAACAAAAGTGTAATATAAGCAATTGAGTGATGACGTCAAGCATTTATTGAATAAATCATTGATTGGATGTACTGTTGGCTTGGTCATCTTGGTATATATTAATGAATTGATAATCTTTCATAGGCTAATTAATAAAACGTTAACTTCATCTTGTATCTATTGCATTGCTTATTGAATGAAATCAGATAGTTAAAGAAGTACTAACCCTTTGAGTTATAGCTTGCAAATATATATATTGCGTTGCTATTGTCTTGTTTCGGGCAGGCGTTTTCAACAGGGCACACACTTCTTTTATTGGCTAATTAGTCGGACTATCTGACACTGGTGGTAACCTGCGAGGAGGGAACTCTTAAAACTTGACCTTGTATCTTTTGCCTCTTCAAACCCCAGGTTACCGGGGACGTCTCACCTGGGCTAACCTCCCTAAACAGAAAGAACCTCCCCATCGAGGTGACATTGGGTGGGGAAGGTTCCTGTTGTGCCAGTTTGTCCTCTATCCTTGAGCCTATGACCTAAACTACAAACTGTGCGATAACACAACCCATTTGGGGCACCTACAACACCTACAAGTCAAAGAACAACCTCATAAATTGGAGTAACATATTTCCAACACTTCTTTTTCTTCTCTCCATTGTAAGCAAGCCCCAAGAGAGTCTCTTGGGCTTGCATTTCTCTAAAAGTTTTAAATTTCTGCAATTTCTATTTCTTAGTTTGCCTACACCTTGCATAGTGGATTGGCCTAGCCACCCATGCAAAATCTTAAGGCTAGTTTCTAAGTTTTATTTTCAGCATTGCAATTTATTTTCTAGTTTGCCCCACTTGTCCTTAAGACAAGGTTGTGTGGCTAGGATTAGTTTTTTTCCAAGTTTTTTTCTTTCCAAGCGTTATTTTTTATCCACTTGGACACAAAACCGATAGGCTTTGTCCTCCACCTTGTGCACTTGTTGTGGTTGCAAGTAGATTAGATTTACTTTCAAGTCTTTACTTCTTAATTGTTTGCCTACACCTAGCATAGTGTTTGGCCAAGCCAACCATGCTAAATCGTAAGGCTAGGTAAAATAAGTGATGTTATCTTGTCTCTATTGCTTATGTTCATTGATTATCTTTAGATCTTAGAAGCTTATCATCTTTATTTTCTTAAGCCCATGGAGGCATAGTAATTTACTTGTGTATCTTTTCAAGCAATTATTTTATTTCCAAGTATTTACTTTGCTTTCAAGTTCAAGCATTTTCATTTCCTTTCAAGCAATCTATTCTTTGCAAGTTACTTTACTTTCAAGTACTTTTACTTTCATGCAATTTACTTTCAAGTACCTTTACTTTCTTGCAATTTACTTTTGTCAAGCACTCAACTTAACTTAATTAATCTTTAAGGTTCAATTAACCTTAGATATTTAGGGGCTTCAATTAAACTAGTTTAGTTAGAGCACCTACTACAATCCAAACTTTGCTATCAAAAAGGGCTCTTGTGGAGGCGGCAGGGGGTGCTAGATCAAGGATAGTCTCACGGCACTAGGTGTCCCCCTTGTTGAGCACCCTTGTTTCCCGGATTAACCTGTGGAGCTAGGGTAAGGCCTTGTTTTCCTTACTTATTGAGCACCCAGCAATCCTTTTAGTACAAGTGGGGAGAGTTTTAGGGAAATCACATAGTTTAGGATTCACTTTAATTTAATCAACCTAATTAATCCTAAAATTTATCCACAAGTAACCTTGCTTCATTTTCATTTCACTTTCATGGTTAATGCTCTCTAGTTTATGCAAGTACTTCAATTTCAAGCTATTTTCCAAGCATTTCATTGAGCATTGTGGATAGTTAACTAGTGAGCTAAAAGTTGCACATATTTTGCCCGTGGAGGCTTGTTTACATGTTTTATCTTTGTCCATCTTGAGTTGTGCATTAGCCCTTGGAGGCTCTCTTTTGGTGTCTTCTTTCTATTTTGAAGTTGTGTATTGGAGCCATTGAATAACCCCTTGAAGTTGTGCACCTTGTGGGGCACTTCATTGTTTGGGTTTGTTGAATTGATGTGTTGTGTTGTGGATGCTATCTTGAGTTATCTTTTCTTTCCCTTCACAATCAAATCAAGTTAGTTCATTGTTGCTTCAAGTTAGATCTAATTAGTGCTTGTTTCTTTCTTGTCAATAGTTGTATATTGTTGTATCTTTTAGGTATTCTTTGCAAGTTTGCACTCTAACTTGTGTAGATATTTGCTTTATTCTTTTGTATCTAGTTGTAAACTTTGTAAAGTCTTTCTTTCTAATCTCTTGTTGTAACTTTAGTTGACCCCTTTGCCCAACCTTAGGCACTAGTTTCAGTTGTCCTAGGGAAAGGCTTGACTTTGCATTGAAAGATTTGCACTTGCATTGTTTGCCTCTCATATAGGCTAGATTCCCCCCAACCTTTAACTAATTAAAATCAACTCCTAGAACACCTTTAATCACTCACATAGTAACTAAGGTCTACCCCCTTGGATTCCCTAGAAGTAAGCCTAGATGGAAGAAGTTCAAGTCGAGGTGACAGTGGGCTTGAACTTAGACATTGTGCCTCCAAGGAGACACAGTAAGTGGATTGGACTTAGTCCACGTTTGCAAGTGTGTATAAGGACGGCAACACGTCCTTCTTTCTTCCTGGTGCCAGTCTCTATTTTCTCTTTCCCCCTAGTTGGGTCACAGAATCCATCTATTGGGTTTTCAGCCTCATGGAGGTCTGACCTAATTATTCCCCCATATGTACCTATCCACCGAGAAAGGTCCTACAACAACAAGAAGTACCCCCCTCCAGGGGCTCATAAGTCATAGGGATCATAGCAATGTCAATCACATCTAATAATCAAATTACCCAAACATGTGCATCAAACCCCCCTTTACCCAAACAAATGCTCAAAGGCATTATGCAGTTTAACAAGTCAGGTTTGGAGAAGGTCTTAAGATGTCCTATTGGGCTAATCCTCCTTAAGTTTAGGGTATTTCCCAGGTGATAACCAATCTAGGTCGTGTAAGTGTGTGTGAAGTGGCGAGGGGAAATGTTTGGGCAAAGGGTGCAGTGATAATAGGGAAATGTAGGTCTTGCATGTGGGTGCCTCTGTAGAGGGCGAGCTGCACCTTATCATGGATGCCAATGTTTCCTAGCCCATTCAATGCCTTTTGTTCTTAGTCTTATTGCTTTTGGTCTTTTTTCTTTTCAAGGGAAAAGTTGGGGGACACTGTCCTGGCATGGTGACCAGAGGTGACAGTGTTACCCACAAGCATTTCACAAAAATGAGAAGGGTGGCTCCTCTTAAAAAAATTCCAAACCAATGAGCTTTTGGGCCCAGTTAAGGGCATGCGAAGTATGCCATTTTTGCTGCTCATTATTACACAAATCCTTCCAAAAAGAGACCTTTCCTTGCAACCCATTTACCAGCAAACCTAGGTAAAAGGCCAACCTAACCGTTGGGGGACTAGAACAGCTAAATCAATTGTGACACCAAATCCCAGGCATCTCAAGGTCCCTCAAACTGGCATGCCTAAAATCCAGACACAACCTACCAAGCAGCCCACAGCCTCTTAAGCAAGGCAGAACCTGAAATCTGAAAATCCTGGGCATTACTAATTATGTCACACAGCTGAAAAGGGTATTTAATTTCCTGCATGTGTTGAGCTTGCTGAATCTAGTGTTGAACTAAGACTTACCAAGGAGCACCCCCCTCCACTGGTTGCATTGCCTATTTACCACCAAGAACCACAGAAGGAGGGGTAAAAAAGGCTCCCTTTGGTGGCATGGGATGTGTGCACATTAGGAATCAAGGGGGGCTGGGTCTGATATTATCTATTTTCTTGCATTAGGATGTTCAACAGTTAACCATAATAATGAAGTTCTAAACCGAACTCAAATCATCTTTTCTTGTTGTCTAGGAAAAGTTCGTTAAAAAAACAACTTTATCTGAATTCCTTCAAGGTTTACCTTCACAACAAATTAATCATTTTTGTTGGTTAGAAATTAGAATGATGTTGGTAGTAGGTACCACTAAAACATCTATCTTTGACAGCTGACAAAAGGATAACCATACAAATTAGTTGGCAAATAGAGCATACCATTTATCTTCTTGCATTAAGATGTACATTGATTACTACTCTAGTGGCAAGTTTTCCCACATTGCTAGCTGCAGACTCATTACCTCATTCTTTCCGCCGTTGGGCTATTCCAGTCACAAGAGGACTCAATACCAAATCTTCATCTTGAGGTCAGTCAGGAAGCGCAGATCCCATGGCACCCAACCCAGTGGACCACATGAATCTCATCACGAATCTATTTTCGGTCTTGGATGTTAGGAGAGCTGCAGAATGACAGCATTCTTGGTTTAGGGCTTCTCTCTTGTTCTTTCCCATGTTATATTTGTGGCTCCTGAGTGCTTGGTAGTATATCTTTATAGCCTTTTTTCTTCTCCTTCTGTTTCTCTTCCCACTTATTTTTGTGGTTTCTGTAGCACTCTCAGTATGTTCTCTCTTCTTTTACTATATTGCTTTTGGAGATTCTTTAGGATTCCCAAGTCCCAATGCTCACTTTATCTTATATTTGTACTTTTTACAGTCCCATTGGCTGAGTTTGGCCACCAGTGGGCATTGATATTTAAAGTAATTTAAATATTATACTAAAGTTCTGAACCTAGACTCAATTCATCTTCTCTTGCAGTTGAGAAAAAAGTTACGAAAAGTAGTTTATAAGGAAGAGTTCGTTAGGAGAGAATAACTTTACCTGAAATCCACTCAAAATTTAGCTTAATTAGAGATGACTGGTCTTGTGCTGGCTGGAATCCTGGCACTACTACTAAAAGTTCTAGTTTCTAATCAAACTGAAATTCCAAATCGAACTCAATAAAAGTACAGCGGAGATAATACAATAGATTTCACACATCACGTGCAATCACAGACCACTAACTCACAAAAATAATCACACAGTTGTGAGATTGAATGGACAGAAATAACGTTTGATTATAAATGTGCACATGTAAAGACCAGACTAATCATGGTAGATTGAAATTTTGCAAAGAAATTGTGATTGAAAAGCTTATAGAGTAATGGAAAATCATCCACATTAGTAATAGAAACTTACCCATATTTTTATGAAACAAGCTATTCGTCTCAAATTTCAACACAGGTGAACAATGCAGTGAAACATTCTTCACTGCTGAACATGGTTTCCATATTTCTCCTCTAAGGCAGGTAAATCATAAGACTATACAAAAGTTCAAACATTACTCCTATACATACTAGTTGCCCACATGACCCCACTGTCACGTATAGTTTGGTATTGGATAAACACTAGATATAGTGGCTCGAGTCTAGTGCTTTTCCAAGAGAATCACCTTAAAAACAGTTACAAATCAAGTGAATTAGGTCCCTACACAGCTCTGATAATATACCTGTTTAGGAAACTACACATTCAAACACCTAGATCTAAAACAATTTCTACATTGTAATTATTTCAATTTTGAGCTTTGCATAAATGCATCCAAAAAAGGGAACAGCTATAGCAGTATAAAATTTATGAAAGTGATGTAAGACATTTTTGCCAAGCAGGATTTGAAAGCCACCAATATTAAGTCGAGAGAAATATAGACTGCAACAGCATTTCCACTGTTGCCATTGTAGCTAAGGATAGACAAAACCACTGATATTGGCTAATCATAAAAATGCTACAGAACAAGGTGTGGCAGGCACGGGGGGGATAATCTTCGACCCCGATGGAAATCAAGAAGTAAACTTAGAACTATGAATGGGGACTGGGATTAGCTACAAACAACCAGGCTGAGGCAATCGCCCTATTCCAAGGGTTAAAACTCTTGGACCCAAGATGTATTAAGAACATTTTGATTATTGATGATTCATCTGTCATTATAAGACTTATGACTAAGCAGACCATTCCATCTGATGGCAATCTCGCCAGACTCATTCTGAGAATTCAAATGGTTTGAATCCACAGAATTCTTCCATGTCTTAGGGAGCACAACAGACGGGCAGATAGCCTAGCCAATGCAGCATCTCCTCTTGAAGGAGGAGTTCTAAGAACAAAATGGAGGTTAACCTTTGAGCCTATTCCTTATTTAATCATAATGAATACTACAAGAATTTGCATGCCCTCCACGTCTCGCTTCAAATGGCAGGGAAGATTTAATGACCAAGAGCGTGCATCAATGGACATCAAGTCTATGGTACCTGTTGACCGCCTCTCCAACATAGGTGGTCAACTCCATGTGCCATGAAGAGATGCGTCATCAGATGCTCATTTGTCGAAGAAATTTGGTTCTACAGGGCATGTTTGGCCCTAGCACTTCTTTTTGTAACTGGAATTTCCGCACCCCTGCGTGGGTCAATAATGTAATAGGTATGCATGAGTCATGTCTAGGTCAGTTACCTTGGGATCGGTTCACTAGGAGAATTCCTTTCACCGAGAGTTTTTTATCCTCAGGTTATCAATTGGGTTTTTCAGCCTTATTGATTTCCCTTGAGTTCTTCCCTCACACTTGCAATAATTCCTACAAAGTGGTGAACGACGTTCTAGTGGGCTTATCTTTTGGTAACTATTGTAGGGAATCATTGTAATTTGTAAATGACCATGCAAGACATCTTAGAAAGTTTCGCGGAATTCCATCAAGTCTAATATAGTTTTTTTTAATCAAATAATTTTTAATTAAATTTCCCTAAGTTTGGAGGTTTAATTATTTAATTAATTAATTATTTTTGAGCATAAATTGTAAAAACTAAGTCCTTGGACTTTTGATAGGGGTATTTGTGCTCAAAAGAAATGGAATAGCACCCCCCACATCCATGGACCAAGTTTCAGCTCAGTCGGACAGCTTTTGCTATGGATTTGTCCACCCGGAGTGTCAGTCAGTCAAAAACAACAATTTTAATTGCTAAAGTCCAAACATGGCAAAAATGTAAAATTGTAATAATGAGTTAAAAGGATGTTAAATGATGGGATAAAGTTAGAGAGAGACTCCCTAAGCCTTCCTACCCACCCAACCTTGATTTAACCCTCTCTCACCTCTCAACCTCTCACCCCCTTCAAAAGGTGATGCCCTAGGGGAAAGTTACGCCCCCCTTGAGGAGAAAGACGCGGCATCTCTTGTTTTAAGTGGTGAGGGCCCCTTCCCTTGGTTGGTGTGCCTTCTCCCACCCCCCACGTCCCTCCTTACCTCATCCCACTCCCTATTCTTGCATTTATTGCCTCCCATTCTTTGCTTTTCCCCCAAAAGTTACACCCCCCTCCACTTAGAAAATTCCAAAATAATTTTTTAAAAATTATTTAATCCCTTCCACTCCCTTGGCACTCATCCCTAAGCCTCCCACTACCTTTTTCTTGATCTCAACACCTCCCACACCATTCTACACCCTAGATCTAAGATCTAAACCCTAGGTGGTGCGCCCAAGCCTTGGGATTCCCTCTTTTGCTTGGTGTAGGACATTTGGCATTGATCCAAGAGGGGTGAGTTTGCCTCTCCAAGTATAAAAGGAACCCTCCCCTCACTTTTTTCCTCACCATATCTTGAGCTATTGTTATGCTACTTGATTTTTCACCCTCTCTCTCTCTTTCTTTCCATAATTTCCATTCTTTGGCTCTTAGGGTTTTCGAGTAAGCTCTCTCCAGGATCCATTTTCTTGAGTAATAAATAAAGAGAAGCTTTGGAGGATAATTGGAAGAGCTATCCATGTTCTTGTTCTTGCCATACTTATGAGGTAAATTTGTTTCAATTTGTTTGGTGATTGTACACATTGGATCTTGGGTAAAATGTTACTTGGGTAGATCTATCAATGCATGTTCTTGTAGATCTATTTATCATGATTTGCTAGATAGGATTGAAATGTCATCTTATTAGTAGATCCAACATATTATCTCTTGTATGCACATCACCTCTCAAGTTTTGCAGGTTTAGCTTCAAGGGTTTCATTGGGAATACCTCAAGCAAGAAGGCTCCCTTGAGACACATATACACTCCATCTCTCTCTACTCTTACTCTTCTATCTATTATCGTTCACATTCAAATATATTTCAGCTAGTTTAACTTAGCAAGATTGGTCACTTAAATCAAATTTTTACCAAATTTTCTTGCGGAAAATGTTTGCCCTAAAAAAACAAAAGTTTTCTTTCACTTTGCTTGTCGTGTGTAGCATTTCCAGCAAGGTTACCTTGCTGGATTTTGTAGGTTCAGATCTGGTTGAGAGGGGTTTTGGCTACCAAAACGCATCCACACAACACTCAAAGACCCCCCAGAGGGATTGGTAGCTATTTCTCAACCTTCTTTCTCAATTTCTAAGCTTTCTTGAGCACAAATCTTCTTCCTTTTGTTGATTTAGTGGCTCATAGTTGTGGGAGAAGGAGTGGGACGGCCTCCTCCCACGTGTGGGCCTTGGGGTAGCTAGGGTTTAGCATAGATCTTGTTTTTCTTGCATTTTTGGCACTTTTTGAGCTAGGACGTGGGGCTTGGTGGATGAAGGGCATCTCCCAAACCCTAAGACGTGGGGGTTAGGCTTTGCTTGGTTTGTTTGCTTGTCTCTTAGCTCATCTCTCTCTGTTGCTTGCTTTTTTCTTTCTCTCAAGTTATTTTCTAAAGTTAAGTGAATCTAGTAATTGCCTACCTATTGGGAGAGGAATACCCCAAGTGGTAAGGTTAGGGTTTAATATGTGTTATTGATCTAAGTGCTTAATGTCATAAAATATTCTAGATCTAGATCTCATACATAATTAATCTCTAGCTTAAGCCTATTGGGCATAATCAACTTAGCTAGATTTATTTGCATGCTTAAGCTCCTTAAAGTTTAACTTTTACTTTACATGCTTAAATCTAACCCTAAATGTTTAAATGCTTCAATAAGTTAAGTGAATGGTGTTTTTCTTTCATGCTTTAATCTTTTAAGACCATTTGCCACATGCTTGAAGTAACTTTCATGGTTAAGTTGACATTGTAGGCAAACTCTTAAATCTTCTTTATCACACTTGTGCTTGGATCTAAATGTTCTAAATCAACATAAGATAAGTGTGTTTATTTTCATATCTTGTTGGCAAGTTGTTCTTGCCCCTTGTGGTTTTACTTCTTAACTTTGCAAGCTATATATTGGTGCATTAAGTAATTGCTCTCACATAGCTTATATGTGTTAATGCCTTTTCATTTCATAAGCTTAAACAATACATTTTTGAGCTGAAGTGAGTTTCGGCCATAGCATTTAATCACACTTTAAAGACATCATAAAATCTTTAAAACACTCTAAAACATACCTAAAAGTCTACCTAATTCATACATTAACTTAATAGACTTAATAGGGTACCTTAGACCACCATCTTCACCATCTAAAACGGGTATTGAGGAGGGCAACGGACGGTGATAGGCCGGGGACGATCTCACGGCACAAAGGAGTGTCATTTCCGTAAAAACTCAATGCTTTGGGTTGACTGTGACAGCTAGGGTTGGCCTCGTTGCCATACTATCTTGAGCATCCAGCAGCCATTTGGCAATAGGAGGACGATGCTTTGGTGAAAATCTTAATAAAAGTAATTAAAACTTGATAATCTTAAGAAAACTTTAATAATCCAACCATGGGCTAAAACATCTAAATACTTTGTGGGTTTAATAACTAAGAGTTGGTAATCTTCATCATCCTTATAACACTTGTGCTTAAAATCTCTAAATCTTCTTTGTTGATGTGTTGATGATAATGATGTGTTGATGATAATCTCGTAAATGTGATGATGCTTTGATCTCCTTATATCCTGCACACAAATACTTAAAAGTGGTTAGCTTGCTTTTTGTATCCTAGCATTCTTTTGTAAATCTTGTATCTAATAGATTAATTATTCTTTTGTACTTTTTGTAATCATATTTGTAACGAAATATCCTAACTTCTAGTTGACCCCTTGCCCAATCTTAGGCACTAGTCTTAGTTGTCGTAGGAAAAGGCTTGCTTCACATGCTAACCCTTGCATCTTGCATTGTTACCTTAGCATCTTAGGGTAGATCCCCTCTAACGTTAAGAAATTGAAATCAACTCCTAGAACCTAACCTTAAAACTTATCTAGAAACTAGGGACTACCCCACTTGGCTTCCCTAGGAGTGAGCCTAGACAGAAGAGGTTCAAGTCAAAGTGATAGCGTGGGCTTTGAACCTAGGCATTGTGCCTCCAAGGACACACTAAGTGAGCAGAACTTAGCTCACGTTTGCAAGTGTGTATAAGGACGGCAACATCTTTGGCGCCATTGCCGGGAATAAGTCATTTATCCTTGGTCAAAACGACTTTAACTTGATTCTTTAAGAACTAAATAATAAAAAATTTAGGCCTTAAAATTGTTTGAACCTGTGATTGGTTAGCTTTGTGTGATTCCTTCTCAAGTGGCGACTCCATTGAAAAAATCTAGCAAGTATACTACTAGGAGCACTTCACAAGGAGTGGTTTATGCTTTTCCCGAACCCGAAAAGGTTTATAGGAGGAGACTAAATCGCCTTGCTCCTAGGAGACTACTTGAAAGTCTTGGGGAAGAAGCACTCACTAATATCCAATTCTTGTTCCAGAATCCAAACTAATAATCAACCAACTGTTAATAATCCCACTAATAATCCTAACGTTACAATGACTACCTTTTTGAGTCCTTTGAACTTTGCGGCAATCCAGGGTGCCCCTCACGATGTTCCCGAGAAAGCCATTGATAAGTTGCCTATCTTCCATGGGAACAATGCTATAAGTGCCAACTCTCACATTTCAAGTTTTGGAAGGTGTGTGGAGAAGTATTGTGGAGGTCATAAGGAAGAAGATGTAAAGATGACCTTGTTTATTTATTCATTGGAAGGAAATGTTGCCGAATGGTTTGAAGATTTTCCTGCAAACAAGTTCAACACCCTTAATTCAATTATTGATGAATTTAAGAAGAGATGGGGTGATCAGAAGGAACATAGATTTCAGTTGGGTGCTCTTACCACTAGCCAAAAGAAAGAAAATGAAACAGTGGTAGAGTTTAATTCTAAGTTTAATAGCTTGGTAAAGAGCCTTCATCAAGATGTCAAGCCTCCCGATGCTGCAATTTTGATTTATTATATAGAGGCATTTGAAGGAGAGATGAGGTATGCCTTAAGGGATAAGGATCCTCAGACTTTACCTGCAGCACAAGAAACAGCTATGAAAATTGAACAAAATATGTTGGAGGCTAGGAAATCCAACATTCTTGGTTTCAATAGGGGTTCTTCTTCAAAGGTTAATGATGAAAAGAAGAAGAAGGATGAGGGTCAAGGATCATCAAGTAATGATATTAAAGAATTGACTCAGTTAATTAAGCAAATGGAAGTAAACTATGTCAATCAAATCAATGCTTTACAAAACAGGTTGATCAGATTGGAGAGGTCCCAAAATAATAATAGACAACAACACAAGCCAAATGATAAGTGGCCAAGACGAACTCCCTAAAATGATCAAAGGCCACCTAATCCTTTTGAATCCACCAACTTGGTAGAACATCGCTCTATACCTTATTGTAGGCCTTGTGGTGAGTTTCATGAGGAATCGACTTGTCTAGTTTTCCTTGGGGAATATGAAAATGATTATGGAAACCAAGGAAATGAACAAGTAAATATGTGTGATGAAAGATATTGTGGTGGCATGTATGATTGGATGGATATTCATGATTATGGAAGTAGTGGAAACTTTATGAATGGTAATATGGATAAAGCTATAGAAAAGTATGGGCCCAAGCCCACTCCCCAACAAGTTGCCGAAATGGCTAAGTATAGGGGCATTACATACCAAAGGAATGGAAATAAAAGTTAGGATAAAGGTCAAGCTAGTATTCCCAAGGTATCATCAATCCCTCCTAAGTCTAATGTGCCTATTAATGCAAATTTGAATATTGACTTAAGTGGTTGGTTGACTAATGCAAAAATGTTAGTGCCAGTATCAAAAATTATGAAGATTCCTTCACAGAAGGAAAAGTTACTTAAAACCATAGGAGAACCTCCTAAAAATGTTGTAGAGAAACAACCAGCCATGGCTTACTAGGATGCACCAGTGATTTTACAGAATTGGGATAGGAAGAATGAGAAGAATTTGTCTTTCTACCTTTCTTTACTTGTAAACGACAAAGTGTTACACAATTGCATGCTAGATTCAGGAGCAAGCTCAAATGTTATTACTAAGAAGGTAATGGAACAATTAAACTTAAGAATATCAAGACCTTACCACAACATTTGTGCCTTGGATAGTCAAATGATTTAAGTGCATGGATTGATTAAGGGTTTGCAAGTACACTTAGCAATGTTTCCGGATATCATGTTTGAGATGGATATTGTGGTAATTGATGTTCCGGATGTTTGGGGAATGTTATTAAATAGAAAGGCAGTTGCAGACTTGGGTGGTAATCTACAAATGGATTTATCTTATGCTACTCTCCCTACCACAAATGGAAGCACTTTTAAGTTGAATAGGGAAGTGTATAGGAAGTATCATGTTGAAGATCCCAAAAATCCCAAAAATGGGTTATAGTGGACTGATGAGAGTCTTGGTAACTATGCCATCTTGTCTAATTCTATTGTGCCTTTTGAAGAAACAGTTCAGGATAATGAATTAGACAAAGTGTGGTACATGAATTTTGATGGTTCTTTTTCTAGAGCAGAAAAAGGTGTTGGGATTGTTCTTCAAGCTCCAAGTGGTGAAGTGTTGAAATTTGCTTATAGATTGGAGTTTGATGCAACAAATAATGTGGCTAAGTATGAGGCTTTACTCCTTGGTTTAGAACTTTGCAGAGACAGGGGAATAAAATGTCTAAATATCAAAGGGGATTCAGACTTAGTCATACAACAGTTAAAGAAGAAGTTTGCTTGCAGGTCAGAAAGATTGAAAGGGTATAGGAATGCAATTTGGAACTTAATAAATGACTTTGATGCTATAGACTTGATTGCAATTCCTAGAGAACAGAATTCAAAAGCCGATGAACTTGCAGTAGCAGCTTCCACACTACAGCTTCCAGACAGTTTGATTGATGAGAATATTTCAGTTGAAGTCATTTTTAGACCCTCAGTCCCGGATAACATGAACCATTGGAAGGTTTTTGATGATGACAAACAAATGGTCAAGTTTTTACTCCACATCCATGAATTTTCAGACTTAGGCATAAGCTTGAAAGAAGAAGGTTGTAATTACACCGAGAATGATGATGAGGTGAAAACACTACCTAAGCGAGTGGTCTCTTCAGAAAGGGATTTTGACAGACAGGATGGTCATAAGCAAAGAGATGAATCAAAGAAAAAACTATGTGATTACCTTGAAGTCAATATTGGAACTAATGAAGAGCCTAGGTTGTTAAAAGTAGGCAAGACTACCCCTATAGATGAAAGAAATGAAATTGTTAAGTTATTAAAAGAATATAGGGATGTCTTGGCCTTTAGTTATGATGAGCTCTGTTATCCCCGATATCTAGGGATAACTAGGAGATCATGTCTCGAAGCCCACATGGTCCTAGACATGGAGTACGAGAGCAGATCGACTTGAGTATGGCCCTTGAGGGCCCATATTTTCTTCTTCTCGGCCATACTTGTCCTGCCAGCAGTACTAGCCTCCATCACTACCGGCCTGGACTTGCATCAGAAGGGGCTCTTACTCCATGAGGTAATTGGTCCGAGGTATCATGGTATGTGTCATATTTGATCATTATAACCTTCTTATGTATGCATTAGATCTCTTTCATTTCAGATAACTGCTTGGATCTTACACTAACCCACTTGACCATTGTTGGGGTAATT
>ML842473.1:11897-24645 GCA_009831015.1 Picea engelmannii | reverse complement strand
AAAGCCTTGCCCCCAAACAACACTTTTCAGCCATAGATTTATGTTTTATAGCTAGCCGTTTTTGCCAAAGAGTCTTAAGGAAAGAGGGAGGAGCATGAGGCCTAGCTTTAGCTACACCGGAATGAGCCTCCTCCCCTTAGGGTCTTGATTTGGTGGCCCTGCCATTGCAGCACCATTAAACCTAACTCTCCCGTCCTTAGGTTTAATCTTTCCAAGCCTTTAGCCTCTCTCTTTGACTCCATTAACCCAAGGCACTAGTCTAAAATAGCAACGTTGAGTTTTCCAAGTCAAAACACTCTTTCAAAAGTTCTTAATTTGGAAACCCTAACTAACCCTAGCGACTTTACTAACCCTAATTGTTGATGACGTCTTGCCCTATTTGAACTTTTGTTTGGCCTAAAAGTTGCGGCTGAGTCATCCATTGATAGCCATAGAGGTGTTAAGCAATTTCATTGGCCCAATTAGCAAAACGTTCACCTCTTTGTCTAGCTAACCTAACCCTAATCCTAGG
Source organism: Picea engelmannii (assembly GCA_009831015.1). Classification (NCBI taxonomy): domain Eukaryota; kingdom Viridiplantae; phylum Streptophyta; class Pinopsida; order Pinales; family Pinaceae; genus Picea; species Picea engelmannii. Next base: position 24,134 of record ML842473.1, on the reverse strand, counting down.
ATGACGTCACACCTAATTTGAGCCCTTGTTTTGGTTTGAAACGTTGTGACATTGTCATCCATTGATAGACTTTGAGTCGTTAATCATTTTCATTAGCTTAATTTGCAAAACGTCCTTCTCATTGTCTACCAAAACTAATATAGACAAGCTTGACGTCACCCTTAAATTGTATAGTGACGCAGCAACAATATATATATATATATGAGCACATTTATTGCATTGTGATAATACAAGGATTTGATTTTATACATTGAATGCCAATATCTCTTTTGTATTTATTGAGGAAGTAATATTATAAGTCTTAGCTTTAATTGCAATCATTGACTTCGTCAATAATTACATTTATTATTGCTCATGTGCATGTATTGAAGATAGTCATTAATAATTTGAAGTACTAACCACTGCTGCACATTTTTAGTTTTATTTGCCTTGTCTCGCAAACAGGTGTCCTTCAGTGGAATACCTTCATCTTTGACTATCTCTTTGGGCAAGTAATCTGTGAAAGGAAACTCTCATCCTGATCCTTAGACCTTAAGACCTTTCAGAACCCCAGATTACTAGGGACGTCTCCCTTGGGATTAGCCACCCCAAATAGAAAGAGCTCCCCATCGAGGTGACAGTGGGTGGGGAAGCTCCTGTTACGCCAGTTTGAGCCTTACCTTTAAGCTACTTAAATGTTTCCTACAAACTAAGCGATAACAGTCGCGACTGCAGCAATTCAACCAGAAGAACCCACAAATCCTGAAGAGGGGAAGCGCCTTTTTCATTCACAGATGTGGGTTAAGGGAACCCCGCTGCATTTTATTGTTGATAGCAGAAGCCAGAAGAACCTCATCTCAGCAGAAGTCGTCAAACAGTTGGGATTGTCGACAACACCACACCCACAACCATACAACATTGGGTGGCTTCGCCAAGGACGAGATCTTCGTGTCAACCAACAATGTCGATTGTCATACGGCATCCAACCCTTCAATGATGAGGTATTATGTGATGTTGCCCCGCTGGATGTCTGTGATGTTCTCTTGGGCCAGCCATATATGTGGAAGCGCCATGCTATCTATGAGTCTCAACACCGTAGTGTCATTGTTACTCTGGAGAGTCATCTCTACAGGATACCAGAGGTAGTTCCAACTACTACCCCAGCTAAACAATGTCGCAAGGTAGTATCTCATACTACAAAAGTCAGCTTCTTCACAATCTGTTCAAAAGGTGAATAGAAGGACACTGCAACCACTACAGCCTCGGCCCAAGCACCTTCTATCCAACAAAAGAAGGTTGACAAGAATGCAGCAAATCGAAAAGATTATTTTTGCACCCAGACATCTCATGGAGCCCGACTGGTTGAACAGATTCAACCCCGCCAACAAGAAGTTCATGACATCCTTCCACAGCGCAACGTCTCCAACAAGGCAAGCAACGCACCAAGATTCAATCGCTTTCCCCTCTCCCCCGGGAACTCAACGCAATGGAGACCATTGCTTCCTAAGGAGGGAGGATTGATCCAGGTGGATATCGATGGCCACCCACCTTTTCCATCTGGCTCAAAACAGTTTTCTGACAATTTTGGCAATTTACTATTTTTAGCAGTTTTTAACTTTCGGGGCCATTTTGAGGGCCTAAATGAAGTTTTTTCAAGATCGAGCTTCTGAATGATAGTTGAAGGCTCTGATTGAGCCTCCAAAATGAATCTCCTCGACGATACCTTTCCAACGAGCTATCGTGTGCCCCAAACGGAGATCGTATGCCAAAGTTACGCCCCCGGGAAGTTGATACACCAAACTACCCAAAATGGGGTCCACAAAACTATTGGCTTTTCATCTTCCGAGGTTAGGGTTTTGGATTTTCTTTATGATAAAAAGGCCTTTGGAGCCTCATTGTAAAATCATCTTCTTGTGAATGCGAGTAGCGAACACATCTCTTCTCAGAGATAGGCTGCCACCATTCTAGCAAGTCTTTCACTCTGTATTTTTACAGTCTTTGTACATTTTCGCTCATTAATAGAAAATTGTTTGTACAGTTTGTGTTTATGGTTGCATCTCTGATACATTTCTATTATATTATTGGATATCTGAGATATCTATGTACATTTATTTATTATATCTCCGCTCTCATTTCGTGCCGAAAATAATCCAGATCAAGGGCCGACCTCTTCAATTGAATAATATAATTAATCTTTGCACAATATTAATTATCTTTTACATGGTGAGGTCGACTTGTACCCTTCACAATAAATTAGGGTTACAACAATCTTACTCTCGGACAATATAGCAAGGGATCCACACGTCCTCTAGTGCTCAACCACTAGGGACACGTCCACCTGTGCTCATCCACAGGAGCGTCTCTCTCAACAGATTAACTCAACTGAGTCCATAGGAGTACCATATGGAGAACCATCTCAAGCCGAATCAACTAAGTCCATATGAGTACAAGGCAGGAGACCATCTCAAGACGACTCAACTCAGTCCAGAGGAGTACAAGGTAGGAGACCACACGTCGTCACAACTCAGTCAAGAGTCTGACGCACACCCATCACATGGGCACACCCAACACATGGGCTCTCTTACAGATCGTCTCAACTCAGTCCAGAGGAGAACGACCTAGAGAATGTCACACGATGTTGCAATCATCAACACTCCCTCTCAGCTAGGGAGGTATTCTCCACCAGGGCAAGTCTCTCACAGAAGTACTCGAACTTCGTCCTGGCAAGCAGTATGGTGAAGATATCTACAACCTGCTCGTGTGTAGAAAGGTACTCCACATGTATTGCTTTCCTCTACACCATATCTCTGATATAATGGTATTTGATGTCAATGTGTTTTGATTTATCGTGAAACACAGGATTCTCGGGGAGCTTCACACAGCTCTCGTTAATGCAATGGATAACGGTGGAATCCATCTCATGACCAAATAAGTCTGCAAGGAGCTTGCAAAGCCACATTGCTTTGCGGACTTCCACACACAATGCAATATACTCTGCTTCTGCGGTACTCAAAACCATATAAGTCTTTTCCTGCTACACCAGGAAACCATGGCAGATCTCAAAGTGAAACAACAACAGGATGTGCTCTTTCAGTCCACTGTGCTCCATGCCCAATCTGCATCGGCATATCCCTGCAATCTCATGTCTACATCGGAGGCATAACTCAGGCCATAATCAACTGTGCCTCATAGATATCTCAACACATGCTTCGCTGCTATCCAGTGTGTCTGTCTCGGCTGACTCATAAACTGACAGAGTGCACTCACTGTATAGCATATATCAGGTCTGGTGTTAACCAGATACATCAATGATCCAATCAGATGTCTGTAAAGATGTGGATCAATCTCGCCTGAATCAGAAGAAGCCTCATTCATCTTCTTCAGATTCATCACCATCGGTGTAGGCATGGATCTGCAGTCTATCATACCGAATTTCTTCAAAATCTCCACTGTGTATTTTCCTTGAATCAGGAAAATCTCATCAGTACTCTACCATACTTCTAGTCCCACGAAGTAGTGCATCATACCCAGGTCCTTCATCTCGAATTCAAAAATCAATGCACGCTTGCATTCAGCAATAAGACCTTCTGAACCGGTGAGGAATAAGTCATCGACGTATAGGACCAAGATTAGGCACTCGTCACCAACAATATGGTAGTATAGGTTGGGATCAGCAACACTCTTGTTGAAGCCCAAACTCATCAAGTGCCCATCAATCTTCTCATACCAAGCACGAGGTGCCTGCTTTAGTCCATACAAAGCTTTCTTTAGCCTGCATACATGAGACTCCTTCTCATGCATCACGAATCCATTTGGCTGCTCGATGTAAACTTCTTCCTCAATATCACCATTGAGAAAGGTTGTCTTTACATCCATCTGATGTAATTTCCAACCCATGGATGCAGCTGGGGAAATAATAGTATGGATGGAAGTGTATCAGGCAACAGGAGCAAATTTATCCACATAATTCATTCCCTCCACCTGAGAGAATCCTCTAGCCACCAATCTCGCTTTGTACTTCTCGACACTTCCATCTGTTGCATGTTTGATCTTATAGATCCACTTGGAAGTCACTACAGACTTCCCTTTTGGTCTCGAAACAATATCCCACACATCATTCTTCACGATGGACTGATACTCTTCATTCATGGCATCTTGCCAAACCTGTTGACCTATTGCTTCTCCATAACAAGAAGGCTCGGTATCAATGATGTGGCTCATAGCTTAAACGTAGCTCGAAAATCTTTGTGGTCTCTTGCTCTCTCGAAATGTGCCTCGAGGAGCTGCATGTCCCTTTGCCCCCTGCAAAGTCTGTCGAGCCCAGGCGGGCCTCTTATGGCCTACTGCAATGTCTTTGGGAACATCAATGGGATCAACTGGATCAATAACTGTCTCCCTCTAAATTGTTGAAGGGGGAGAAGGTATTGTCTCTTCATTCTTCTCGCTATCAATCTCCATCTGAGATTCTTTGGATCTTTGAAAGGCTATCTCTTCATCAAAGGTGGCATCTTTGCTCACCTCGATCTGTCTCTGACCAGGGATGCAGATCCGATATGCCTTCGAAGATTCACTATACCCCACGAATGTACCTGTTGTTCCAGAGTCTGTACTTAAGGCTTAGAAGTACAGTGTCTAGGCATCCGAAAGTGAGTAAGGGGTAGAGAAGGAAGAAATGTCAACCTTCGGCAAGGGAAGCTAGGGCTGATTTCTAGGTTGTTGTCTAGCTTCCAACTGTTCCTGGATGTTTATGTCCCTTTCAATCGCTGCCCACAAACGTTCAAGTTCTTCCCGGGTAGTGGTTGTTTTAAGAATAGTATCAAAAAGATTCAAGGCAATATGTGTTTGATCTGATAGTCCGGGTTCAATATTAGGTTGTCTTGTCACAGGGACAGTCATAGAGGAACAGAATGATAAGAAAATCTCAAAACTTTTTAGATGTTGTCTCGATTTCGGTCGTATAAAGGAGAGTTTATAGCTCCGGTAGTGAAAACAGGGTGCAAACCAAAGGCCCTTTCCCGTAACTGAGTTATATTTTAACAAGTATGTATGAGGTGTAAGAAAACATTAAGCTGTCTATCATGTAAGGCTCCTATCAAGGGAGAATCTCACTTGTAAACAGAAGAAGAAAAAGATAAAGAAATAACCTGATGAAGCATAAAATATATATAGAAATCTAAAGTGTTCACTGGTCTTATACCTGCTGATAGCCGATACAGAGGAAAAACGGTAAACAATATAGAAAACTAAAATTTATTCACTATAGTAGAGGTTGTACTAAGTTATAGAGAAACATTCATCAGAAACATATATGAAATTAAATTAAATATGAAATACAAGGAAACAAACTCATAACACAATCGTGACGGAATCGAGAATCTTCGGATTTGCTTTGTATTAACTCTCGAGGGAGAAAATCTCTATTACAATCGACCGAAAAAGGTCCAGCCTTTGTTCCTTCCTTCTATTGTATATTTATACAGATTTACATATGATGGAATCTCAATCGTTCCAGGATTTTCAGTTACAACAAGAAGGAGATCAATCGTTTCATTTCTTTATCTTTGTCTTTATTTGGTACCAGAAGCCTGCCCCTTTGCATGCTCGGTACAAGTGACACATTTTTCCACCAGCCGAGATATCAACCTAGAAGGTTCCGCTTGACAATTGGCCTCAAAAATATAACAATCTCTGACTAATTGTGGTAACCTTTCTTCCATCTGTCGGTCTAGGGTGTCGATAGTGCACAATCGCACACTTGGTTTAATAATCCATTTATCTATTTGAACTATAGAGTTACTTGCGAGACTTCGACCGAATCTCTTTCTTCTTTCTCATTTATATCAAACGAGAGTTTCACCATATTCATTTGGTTCAGTGTCTTAGCATTGGTCTCGCTATCAACGCCTAGCCATTCTTTCAACAAAATATTACCTCAGGTCTGTTCCGAAATGGAAAACTCGAAACTATTTGCCGATTCCCTGTTTGTTGTAGCTATTACAGCCTCTTAAAATGCGACCCGAGCTGCTCCAGCTTCTCTCTCTCAGACAGATAAGTTTTCCAATACTCGATCAATAAGCAGGCAGTTGTCCCGAATCGTCTCCACCTTGGCAAGTAAACTTCGTTGGGCTGCAAAAACTCTGCTCCGAATCTCCATAGCCTGTGACTGGAATATCCCAATATTTATAACTTGGCTTTCAACGATCTCTAATTTAACCTGTAGCTGCCCTATCAAGTCTCTTTGTTGGTCTACCTGTATTTGACTGGTCTGAGCTGCCAGCTCTGCTTGTTCGAGCTTAGCTTTGAGCAGCTCGATTTCCTTTTTGTCGGACATTCTTGCTTGTTCTATTACTGTGTTCGCCTGGCTCTTGGCAGCTTCCTCTGTTGTGGCTAGTTTAGCTTCTAAGGTTTTGATGAGGCGATTTTTTCACTTCAGCTGATTTTTCAAAACCCCCACTGAAAATTGGTTTGCCGTAGCAAACGCCCCTAATGTCCCGGCTATTTCTGTCGCGAATTCTTCTTTCTTCATATATTTCCGTCGATTAACACCTTAAATTTTTTGGCCGTTGCTCCTGCTTCTTGATAGAATTCTCTTTTTACCACAGCTTTTCTCTTTTAATCAAAAAAGAACTCATTGGGAGGGAGCTTTTCCATCCTTATAGGTCTCAATTCTTCATTGAAAACCCATCCTGCGTTTATGTTCCCTTTAGTTGACTGTAAGGGAGTAATGGAGGCGATGGGATCTCCGATTTGCTTAGCTGATTAGCCTGGAGTGGCAACTGGAGTCGGGTTTTTCGACAGATCGGGAGTTTTCATTTCTGTTTTCGGGCTCCCAGTTTTCTCTTCCCTGTCCTGGTGTTCTTCTTGTCCAGGTGCTAAATCTTTGGAGCCTTCGGCTTCTTTTTGCTGCACCTCTGCTGTTATTGGATTCTCAACCCGCAATACTGGGGGAAGACAACTCCACCAATGTTCTTGGAACTTTAAAACATCGGCCCTCTCTTCATGCGCCAAAGCTTGTATCCAAGCCAAAACCTCGACATAAGATCTCGTGCCTCGGAAAATGTCATCCAAGGGCAAATTTTCGTGTTCAAACCTTTTAAGCCCGCAATTGGCTAAGTGGTTACTTACGACCCTATGTGGATCGTGCTTCTTGAATTCAACATGAACCAATTTCAGGTCTTCCAGGGCTGCTGCCTCAGCTTTAGCATGCCCGAAGTCTAACAAAGAATAGGAATTTAAATGAATAGGAAAAGGTGGCCATACCTTCTTAGAATATCCCTTAAGTTCCTTACTTACGCCACCGATTACAGTTTGCCTGGCAATCTCACGACAAGCCAGCCTATCGGGTATGAATAATGGTAAGGCATTCGGAGGAACAGAAGCGTCGAAAACCCTGAGATATGAAAATTTTGCTTCCACATACCAGTCGGCTATACTGCTCAGATTTACCGCGATACTGTCTGAGATCCTGGGTGGTGGGTGGCCGAAGATAGTGACATGTAGCGGTACCATTACCCAGTTAAAAATCTGAAGCTTTGTTTTCCCACAGCTTTGAATGGTAGACGTGGATGGGCTCAGCCTCCGATGGAGTCCAACTCCAACTCATTAAGGGAAAAGGCGTCAGAAAACACACGGCGTCCATGATATACGCGGACATAAAGAATGAAGCGATCTTTCCACTCTCCTTCTGCGCTCGATACTCTGTAACTCGACTAGTCAAACTATCAGACAGTAGTTTAGCCCAGTCGAAGGAACAGCCTTCGGCGACTGAATGGATTAGAGGCACCCATTGAAGGAAAAAATGTGTGGTGTCCTCTCTCCCATATAATCTGCAGGTCATCATAGCTACATATTTAAACTGTGGTTCCAGAGAAGATATTGAATATATACCATTACTGTCCGCCCTGAACTTCGCAGGGTGTGAAACCCAATCTTTGATTAAACTGGACATACTCTTGTTGTATTGCACGCATTCCTTCTGTTTAAAATTTTCCAGGAATTCGGCATTGTATACTAAGTCTGACACGGTAGGCAACTTGTACATAGCCCGCAATTGTTCGGGTCTGAAAGTCCCAATAGTGACTTTCTGCGCGTTGACGATGGTTCTGGTTGGTATATCTACATGGTCTAATGCCCACCGGACCATATCGTAGTAAGGGAGCAGACGTGGCCTAGCCGCTACTTTATGCATTTGAGCCTGGACGACGATCTTATATTTGGTGATCAGGTCATCTTTTTCATTGTCGCTGGAATCATCCGAATCATCTACCAATTCGGACTGTAGAACCTCAGAAATATATGACCAGGTCCTGACCGAGTCGACACTTCGAGGTGAAGTATCATAAACGTTGTCTGAACCTTGTCCTGAAACCTCAACAGTGGCTTTAGACGCTTTTCGCGGGGCCATGGCGGGGGATTCTACTTTAGCTCTCCTGCAATAAAAATATGTATACATACAGAAATTAGTTCACTCGAGAAAGGTTTGCTCTGCGTAGAATAGAAATGAAATTTGTGACAACAAATAAAAGATCCATGCCTTCGACCATTTAAAACTAGGTCGTCCTTAGGAACAGAACGGTCAAATCGTTCTTAAATATAAATTTAGCTATAAAAACCAAATCCTTACTTGTCGATTCGCCTCATTTCCAATTAATGTCATAGATTTTGACAGTTCATAATGCAAGTTGGCGCAAGGAAAGTTTAAAATTGCCTCGTAGACTGTGCATATTAATTTTCGTATTAAAACACTGGAAATGATGGCTTAGCTTAATTAATCAGGTCTTTTTAAATGTTAATTAATCTTTCGGCATTCGCCTCATCGAGAATTTTCACTTTAACCCTTTAAACCTCTAAAACCCGAGATTGCGATACTTAAGGCTTTGGTTAATAAAAAACGTGACCAGGATTAAGTGTTTAATTGATTACGTTTTTATTTATATCGCGACTTCGCGACTCGGGGCTTCAAAGGTATAGCTTCCGAGAGGCTCGTATGTCGAGTTGCGAAATCGCGAGATCGCGATGATATGATCTAATCAAAATGGAAGATAAAACCGGATTAAGTGTTTAATTAATTACGTTTTTATTTATATCGCGACTTCGCGACTCGGGGCTTCGAAGGTATAGCTTTTGAGGGAAAACACGCCGAGTTGCGAATTCACGACAGAGCTTAACCGCGACTAAACTTTTTACCTTTAACATTAACCTGGGTTACCAAAGCCAGAATCTCGCGGTTTTGGCTATCGGGGTTATGACGGTGAGGCTTTTGGAGCTAGCAAACGCCGAGACACGAAATCCCGATGATGCTTAACTGTGGTTTAGAGTATCTTTACTCTCGGTACTGATCTGGGTAAACTTTTTTTTTAAAACTATTTCGCCATTTCGCCCCTCGGGACTTGTAAACTATGTGATCTATAACTTCCGACATGCGACATCGAGGTAAAAAAGGAGACTCATTTAAACGATAAAAAAAAAAAAAAAACTTGCCTTAAGAGTATGATAACCGTCGATGCTTGCGTGACGAGACTTCTGAGATTTTGGGGAAAATAAAGGAAAATACCAAAACCAGCTTTCGAATTCAAGCATTAAGATATAAAATTTTAAAAAGGCTAAAAAACAAAGGCGGCTCCAACAGTACCCTTTCTACCTGAAGGGTCTAGCTTGGTCCTCTTCTCCTTGGGTACATGAAAGTATACTGGACACCCAAATATCCTAAAGTGTCCAACCTCAGGCTTCACTCCGGTGAAAGCTTCTTCAGGAGTCATGTTCTTCAGAATCTGATGAGGACTTCTGTTCTGAACATACACAACTGTCATTGATGCTTTTGCCCAGAGAATCATAGCTAGATTATGATCATGTATCATTGCTTTGGTTGCCTCAATAATGGTTCTGTTCTTCCTCTCTGCAACTCCATTCTGTTGAGGGTTATACGAAACGGTGTACTCCCTCTTCATCCATGCCTCAATACAAAAATCAATGAAATCCCTGGAGGTGTACTCTCCTCCATTATCTGATCTCAGCACCTCGATCCTCCTCCCAGTCAGGTTCTCAACCTGAGCTTTGAACTCTTGAAATCTTGCAAGGACTCCATCCTTGGTCTTCAAGAAGTAAATCCACGTCTTCCGAGAGTGATCATCGATGAAGAGCACATAGTACAAATATCCATTCAAGGAAGCAACAGTCATGGGTCCACAAACATTTGTATGTATCAAGTCCAAGATCCCCTTGGATCTACTTTCACTGTTCAAGAAAGACCCCTTGACATTCTTGCCAAGAGCACAACCTCTGCAAACACCATTATGTTGAACATGTATCTCTGGAAGGCATGTTACCATCTTCCCCAGAGCGAGAAGGGGTCTATAATGTAAATGAGCAAGTCTTCTATGCCATAACTCGCTTAAAATGATAGTATCATGTAACAGAGCCTGGACTGGTCAAACAGTCAATCTGTACAAATTGTTTTCTCGAACAACAATCACTCGGGCAGAATCCATGTGTGAGTTCTTGTGCCATGCAAGAACTTTTCCTTCAAAGAAGGTAACCTTGTAGCCTTTAACCTCTAAGGCAGAAACAGAGACAAGGTTCCTTTTCATCCCAGGTACATATAGTACCTCACTCAACTAAAGTGGTATGTCAGAATCTAGTTGGAATGTAGAATTTCCAACTCCTTTCATAGTATATCTGGCATTATCTCTAAGTACAACATGTAGACGAGACTCTTTCTCAACAATATTTGTAAGATGTTCTCTATATCCGGTCATGTGTCTGGAAGCACCACTGTCAATTAACCAAATGTCACTATCTGTAAGAACCGTACCTGAGAGTGTTGATATGAAGAAGAATGCTTCATCTTCTGTGTCTTCAACTCTCTGATGTGGTTCAACATCGGAAATGGATGAAAGTTGTCTTCCTTTCTTCCCGATAGGACAATTTCTCACAATGTGTCCATACTTGTCACATATGAAACATTGAATCCTTGATATGTCTTTTATCTGTTCATGACTTGGAGCTGCTAAAGTTTTCTTGTCTTTGAATGCTTTGCCAAAACTTCTTCTATTTCTTCTTCCTCTCTTTGTATGAGAAGCAAGAGCTTGATTATCATCATGATGGGAGTCTAGCACTCCTCTGGCTATAAGTCTGATTTCCTCCTAGGTGCAGTCTGTCCATAGACGATCAAATCCAGATAGATCTACTCTTCCACTAATACTTTGAATAAATGGTTCCCAATGTCTTGGTAGAGCATTGAAAGTGGTCATGACAAGTTCTCTGTCTGATATGGTCTCTCCAATGGCACCTAGTTGATCTCTTATCTCTAAGATCCCCATGAAGAAGGTGGCAATGGTGTCATCTTTCGTCATCTTGATATTTTGAAGCCGGTGCTTTAATGTAAGGGCTCGGTTTGTATTGTTGCTCTCAAACATATTCTTCAATGCATCATACATCTCATAAGATGTTTTCAAGCTAGCAATACAAGGTAGTAGATGATCTCTTACAGAATAGATGATTATCTACCTTGCTTTGACGTCATCTGCCTTCCAATCATCCTTTGCTTCATCGATAGTTGTTTCTAGTAGTCTTTTCTATCAAACTCAATAGGTCATCCTCTTCTAGGGTGATTTGTAGTCTTGATTTCCAGTAACTGAAGTTGCTTGATCCATCAAGCCTATCTTCCACCAAAGTTTTGTTCCTCATGGTTTGCAGATTCTTCCACAAACCCTAACGACTAGGCTAGGCTAGCAACCTTAGGTTTCGTTGGACTTATGACTGCCAACAATCAAAAATTCTCAGAATTGCAATCTGAGAGTTGCAGGAGGTGCGTTGAAGGAGGTCGTACACTCCTATGCAAAAATTAGCCCCAATGTTCAAGTGGAAGGTGTTGAAACTGGCAAAAGAAGGAAGGTCGTTTTTGCAGTTGTAGCAAGAAGGTGACGGTTGGATCTTTAATATCTTGTGCAATGCTCTCTTCAGGGACTCTGCTCTGATATCATGTTGAATTTTAATGCTTAGCTCATGCACATGTAGTTTATTTCAATTTAGCATGTACTTGAACTATAAACAATGCAACAATACCATATACAAGTGTTGCAGTAACCAAGATCACAAGAAGAATAACCATGCACAAGAATGTTGAGATTTGGGTACCTTGGAAAGTGGTCCCCATGTGCTTATGAGTCTCTAAGCACAAAGGGGGAAGACTATTACCCTTGTACTTTACTTTATGATTCTAATTTCACTTTGACTTAGGAGTTTTAAGTCAAAAGTGAA
>ML842473.1:0-11827 GCA_009831015.1 Picea engelmannii | reverse complement strand
TTATTATCCATCATTTGCTCATCGGGAGAGGACTTGTCAGATCAGGATGAGGTCTGATGCATAGGGAGAGGAGAGCTTGGGCGCTTGTTTCTGTGGAGAGAGACATTCAGTTTATGGCTCAGTTTATTTCTGGTGATCATTTTTGCTAGGAGGGCGCACATGTTGAGAGGATTGGCAACTACTTGGTAGCAGATCTGCTTGGAGGATTCAAGCTCTGACAGTTTCAGTGGAGAGGCAGCACGGGAGAGGACATTCCTGTGGAGGGATTTCTTCATTGGGTTCTAGATGAGATAGGGTGCTTCAGTTCAGTACAAAGGGCAACAAAGGGAGAGGGCGCACCACAGTTTGGGCACTTCTTTCTCTTGTTCTTGTGGCAAGGCTCGTGAGGAGCTTGCTATGTATACAGGTTCCATTGTATTTCATTACTTGTTGTATCTCTTTCTTTAATCATCATTATATAGACAGATATCCCAAACTGGTTTTCCCCGGGGGGGGGTTATTTAGGGTCATGTTGACGAAAAATACCTGTGTACAAAAATGCATGGGTTAGTCTCCTAGATCTGCTTTATTTCAGCTGTAAAGATCTTTAGGTGTGTTGTACTTATTTTAATATGCATGTGCTAACTTCTGGTTACTAAAACTACATGCTAGAGCACCTAAAATTGGAAGTGCAACCGTAACAAATCAGCAAGAAGTTCTTGGACTGTTGGCTGTCCTAAAACAGCAGCAAACACTTTACATAACAGTTGAAACTTAGAGCCTAATTGTGGTCAAAGACAGACCCAGTAGGCATGCTTGATAGGACCTGAAATTCTTCAAAGAACACAAGAGTTTATCCTGCGAAAACCCTTATCAATCAAGGGAAAAACCCAGCAATCCTTTGCTATAATGCCAAGAGAAGATCCTCCACACACCACCAAACCCTAGCACACAACAGGGTGCTTACTTGACCTAGAAACTTGCGCCCAAGAGAGATGCGCACTTCAGTCGTACAAGTGTTGCTGAAATTATGAGATGACAAGTGAAGTGAGTGAGATCCACAATGGGGATCTACCCCTATTTATAGAAGACCTGACACAGCAATAGGTGTGTCTATTGGCACAATAAGGTCGACCTCGTTAATTGAATAATATAATTAATCTTTTCACAATATTAATTATCTTTTACATGGTGGGCCGACTTGTACCCTTCACAATAAATTAGGGTTACAACAATCTTGCTCGAACAATATAGCAAGGGATCCACATATCCTCTAGTGTTGAGCCACTAGGGACACATCCACCTATGCTCATCCACAGGGACATCTCTCTCAACAAATTAACTCAACTGAGTCCACAGGAGTACCATCTAGAGAACCATCTCAAGCCGACTCAACTAAGTCCATAGGACTATAAGGCAGGAGACCATCTCAAGCCGACTCAACTCAATCCAGAGGAGTACAAGGCAGGAGACCACATGTCATCACAACTCAGTCTAGAGTCTGACGCACACCCATCACATGGGCACACCCAACACATGGGCTCTCTCACAGATCGTCTTAACTCATTCCAAAGGAGAACGACCTGGAGAATGTCACACGATGTTGCAATCATCAACACTTTATACTCAAATCTCCCGAAGTCCCGAAGCTTCGAAGTGGCCCCACTTATGCACATTTCCATATTATTTAATATTTAAAAAGAGCTAGCTTCATTCTCATGTAACCATTTTAATAAACCTTAATATAATATAATTTATTATATTATACTCCTCGAATATTACGCCCAGGTTTTAAAATTCTCCAATAAATAATTCAATATTGGAAAGGAAGGAAGGATATCTAGGTCCTCACCTTCGGCTCTTCCACGCAATTCATCATGCTTATATAACTTGGAGTCTCAAAGTTCAGGAGGGGACCCACTCGTTTTACCACGTAATTTAAATGCAAAGAAAATATTTTGGGATTGTAATATAATATATATATATATATATATATAATAAAGGTGTATTACAATCAATTTTGTTAATTGATCACATTAAATACAATATTTTAATTAATTGTATTTCTTATCTTTACAACCTTGTGCATGGAGAGAAAGGGTTCGGGCATTCGACGACTTTGGCTCGTGGAATCCCATCACCCAAACACCCCGGAGCTCCGAACTCCCGAATTTCCGAAGACTACGAGATGGTTAAAGCATTTGGTCATCGTTTATTCCCTGGTGTGTTTGACATTAAAATTATAATAATAATAATTATATTATTTTGGTCTTAGGTCTATTACACTCCAGGAGCTTTAGCCTCCATTTTCAAAATAAAATAATAACATTAATAATAATAATAATAATAATAATATGTATATAGACTCATGTCGCTTCTCTACGCTCTTATACGGCAATGCAATAGCTCTTACCATTTCACCTTCGCCCTGCACCAGGCCAGCAGCTCTGAGTTCTGGTGCAGCCACCGCAAGACCTCTTGCACGATAGCGATACGCATCACCTCCTCAACGTCGAGGGAGAGAGGCAGGCCGCGTCATGGCCCTGCCTGGCACAGCTTCGTTGCACAACAGAGGAGGAGGCAGCAGTTAGAGAGGGCACTCTCCATAGCCCACACTCAACGCACCCAGGCTGCACACAGCAAAGTGAAGGATAGGTCACATCCAATGGCTTATGTGGAGGAAGTGATCCCAGAGGAACCTATACAGCTACCTCCGGAATCCCTCCTCTTCACTGCGCCAGAGAATTGGCAGCCCCCAAGCCATTTTTCAGTGGAAGCCACTGCACAAGCCAAAGAGGTTCGCACTTGCATCATGGAGGAGGCAGAGGAGGTTCCCACTTGCATCGTGGAGGAGGAATTCCCGGTGACTCCTAGAACGCCTCGCTTCTAGATGACATCAAATTCTTCAACGCCGCAATGGAGGACGAGGAGCTCGGGAAGGAGGAGGAAGTCGGGATGGCAAAAGACAGGGATGGCGCACAGGAAGCTACAGGCGAGGTTGTCGGTGGCATGACGGTGGAGGGTGGCCCGATCCGAGCGCCACCACCTATCATGATAGTCCCGGAACTGTGGCAAGACCCCCCGCCCTTCTTCCACCCAGAACAACTGGCGTTAGTGTTCGAGCTGCGGAGCCAGATGGCAGATCAGATCCACCGCGACATACTCATGCACCAGTGCATCGACATGTTGTATGAGGCATATTCCAATGCACCAGCTGGGCAAAAATGCCCGACGTGCGCAAGGCCTTTTGTCCCGCAAACTCGGTACGGGCCTCATAACGACGATCCCAGCTACACAACATCCGATGCTAATGGGTAATTCCATGGAGTGGAGTTCAATTTGGTTCTGGTGTCCAATTTCCTGCTTAGATGTTAGTTTCCATTCCAATTCAATGTCCAGTTTTAATTTCAGTGTAGTTTTATTTCCAGTTTTCACTTTTGAACAATGATGTAAAGACCATAGTCCGCCACCTGCCCTGGTTTCCTCTTGGCAGGGCAGATGGCGAACTGCCATTTTTTGACTTGGACATCACAGGCTGCCAACTGTCCCGGTTTCCGCTAATTCGACGGAACAGTTGGCAGCCTGTCGACATGTGTTTTTTTGTATGTGACAAGTTATAATAGGAAATGCCCTTGTTTATTTACAAAAAAAAATAATATGTATATAGACATATATATACATATATCTCCATATCCCTGTAAGGTTTTATTACCTCGAGAATTTAAATGAAATTAATTTCTCTTACAGGAAATAAGAAAAGGAGAAATATAAATTTCCAGCCTTTATAAAGGGATTTAATAAAAGTTTATATTCCAAGGAAATTTCTCCCTTCTGGAAATTAAAAATATAATTATAATCTCTCCCTTCTTGTGGGTAAATAAGTAAATTTTGTTTCCTTATTATTGTGCTTTACTACTCTTACTAAATTTAAGGAAATTGGTCCTAAGACGAAGATTTATCTCCACAGTAAAATTCAGTATTTCTACCAGGATTTACTGCCCACCAAAATTTAAGGGGATTCTTCCCACATTTAGGAGAACTTTTGTATTTTAATTCAATTAGGAAAATTTCATGTTTATTTCCTAATCATTTTTCCTCAATAATTATTTATAAGGACTTTTAATGTTTTTCCATATTTGGGATTATTTTCTAAAGTCCACATAGATCTAATATCCTCTAAGCTTTCTAGCATAGGATTTGAGGACATACTGAATTAGAACACTATTATGCAGAAAAATCACTCTCTTCTTTTAGATGTTTTATAAATATTTTTAACTGTTCAGTCATCATTTCCCAAGCATGCATTGAACTGTACACCATAGTCAACCACAACATCCACTCCCAGAAATCTTATTTTAACACACAGATCGTCAAGAGATAAGGAATTAAATCAAATGAGCTTCAGCTAAGACATTCTCTTTATTTTACTTACATTTCTCAAGTCACTTTTGTCAAAAATTGAACTTACACAGTTCTGAAAAAATGTTATAAAATTTTCTCTGATCTAAACACTACAGAGATTTAACCAAATATACTTATCTAGAAACCAGATAGTGATGCAACTGATGAAAGCGGTGCCCTTTTCCTCCTAACCGTAGGCACAACAACTCCTGGACGGATTTACCGTTGGCCACCCCCGAGCTAGATAATGATGCTCAAAGAGAGACTCTTCCTCTTGTTCAACAATAGCCAGGGACGGAGATCACTCTCCTCCTACCACAAGAACGTGGCAGTTTGGTTTTCTCTCCACCAAGCAAGGAGGTCTGCAATGAGTGCTTCCTCAATCACTCATCTTTTCTGCAACCTCGTTTATCAGCTTAGACTAAAAACGTTGCCCAGCAAATTCCTGTACCTAGAACAAATTCAATTTTTTTTCAGTTCTTTTCAAAACCAGAGAGTTGCACATGCTCTCCCTCTTCAAAAATGGTCACCAAACCCATTTCTCTTGCATCCTCCCTCTCTGCCCACGAATTTTCTATCTTTTCTTGCCTTCCTCAACAAGATTTCGTGGGTCCAAATCCCAATTCCATGGGTCAAGTCAGGGAGTTTTCAGATGGATACTCTGCCCATCTCCTCATTGACTTTTGAAGAGGACTTCCCAACTACCAACCTAACTGGTAATTTACTTCTCTAGGTCAAAGCACTGTTTTGGGTTTGAATAATTTAAATCCAGCAGAGTATTGGTCTAGTAGGGATCATCTCAACCATTACTGGTTCCCCTCCCCATCTCTCTCATGCATCATGTCTACCTTGGCAAACCCCTTTAGCAATTATGCAACACTTTCCATTTTATTTAGTAACAGAAATATATATATTATCTTTTATAACAAAAAGGTTCATCAATTCCAACATCCACACATATTCAGTCTGCCCATAGTATTTTAGCAAGTTATAGTTATATTTACAAGTTGGGGGAAACAAGGGTATATGCTTCAACAATAAACTCAAAGCATTCGCATACAAGAATGAGATAAACCCCTTGAGGTAGGGTATCACCATATATTATTCCTTATGGAAGGAATGCACTCCTCAAACAATGTTTGATACATTTACAATATTCATCTCTATGCTCATTACATTGCCCATCCCTTCTTTATATAATACTACTTAGGAACATTCTAGAGAAGGAACCTTCTAGAAAGCCTTCTCACGTTTACTATGTTCAAACAACTACAATATATCTAACTACCATAGTTGGACTTATTTAATAATATAGTGGACCTAATCCACCTTACATTGAATGGTCTCCATTATTATCACTATGGGCCCTTCGGCCTCCCCATTACCCCCCTAGAGCTACACTACATTCCATCCCCCTTTGCATGTTTTGTCCTCGAAACATGGGAAGAAACCATACAATATGACCGGCTAAGCAATGTAGCCAACTGGTACCGACTGATTCCATCCAAGGATATCCAAGAATAACATCCACATCATTGAGATCTTTGGCATGAAAATCAGAATGCAACACATATTTGTCCATTGTAATCTTCATATCTTTAAAAATTTGAATATTTTCACCATCAACATGCGTACTTTGAATATTCTTTCCGAGTACTTGCATCCTTTTAGGCAAATTAACATTGATAAAATCATGCATGCAACTAGAGTTGATAGAAACAATAACCTTTTCTTGTTGAATGCATCCATGAACCTGTAATATGGAGTTGCCACATGAAAATAAACCTTTGATGATTTATTTATCCTTACTCTTGGCATGAGACCATTTGTCTAAAATTAATTTTCAAGTGCTTCCTCGAAAAGGGACATCCACTCAAAAATAGTCAAATGATTGCCACCATATGCGAGCATCTTCTTTGAATCCATAGTGTAGATGAATTTCCCACCCCTCTTTCCATAATGACTTGCAATTTTGTATATATTCTTCAATGTTAGGGCCATCATCCCAGTAAAATTCATCTTGCTTGGAAGAAATCTTCAACAAAAAACCAGGGTTTTAAAAATAACTTACTGTGCAAATCTCACGGCTTTTTCTAGAAAAAAACCCTAAAAATTTGTCGAGTTTAAAATGTTGATAACTTTACTTCTCAGACTTTGTTTAGTATGGTTTTTTTCTTTTTTTAAATTCATATTTTTCGGAGAGGAATTCAAATATCGAATTTGTTTCTGCAAATTTTGCTCATAAAATTTCAAAATTGAATCTGAAGTGCATCTCCCCCTTTTTTCCCTTGAAAAAAAAATTCTACAAAAAGAACCAAAATTTTCTTCCTTTCTTTGGCCGAAGAAAGTGCTCTAATACCAAATGTTATGTTCTCATATCTGAATATAGAATCTAGAAGATAAATCTTGAGCTTCAACAATAAACTCAAAGCATTCACATACAAGAATGAACACAAGAATGAGATAAAACCCTTGAGATAGGGTATCACCATACATTATTCCTTATGGAAGGAATGCACTCCTCAAGCAATGTTTGATACATTTACAATATTCTTCTCTATGCTCATTACATTATTCATCCCTTCCTTATATAATACTACCTAAGAACATTCTAGAGAAGGAACCTTCTAGAAATCCTTCTCACATTCTTATGCTCACATTACTACAATATATCTAACTACCATAGTTGGCCTTCTTTAATAATATAGTGGACCTAGTCCACCTTACATTGAATAGCCTCCACTATTATCACTATGGGCCCTTCGGCCCCCCCATTACCTCCCTAGATACACTACACAAATTGTCCTCTCCTCCAATTTGAAAGTGGCATTCATCAATATCCACCTACATAATCATCTTCCTATCTCTTATTTTCTGCAATAGGAATCCACCTTAGCAACCTTGTTGTCGTCTCTTCTCACCGAAGTAGGAATCCATCTAACCAAAATATATCGTCCTCTTTTTTTAATGAAGCATGATAGGAATTCACCTTGACAAGTGGAGTATTCAACTCATGTGCCAACTAGAAATTTAAGTTACCGATTAAAAAAAGATAGTATTTTTTTTTTGTTGCTTGGAAGTAATCATCTTCTTCCTGGTTAGGTTGATTTTCTTTTTCTTCTTCTTTTGAATTCCAAGCCATGTAACTTATTTTAGTCTTCCTTACTTTGCCTTTGAGTACATCATTTACCCGGATTTTACAATCCTATGCACTCTAACATAGTTTTCCACAAAGATAACAATTGCTTTCCTTTTTTATGTTGTTGCCATCTCCTTTGTTTTCATATTTCCTTTTTCTTTTGCTAAAGAAGACTCTTTCTGTTGAGTTTTGGTGTACCTTGGGAAGTGGTCCCCTTGTGGTTGTGAGACTCTAACCACAAGAGGGAAATATTTGTGACTGTGTACCTTGTACTTTATGTCTAATTCCACATTGACTTCACTTATGTCAAAAAGGTGGAATTTGTCACTTAAGGCAAAAGTGACAATTAATTCACTTTGTGGGTGAACTGAGGGACACAAAGTGAACTTTGGAAACTTAACCCAAAGTGGGTTTCTTAGTGAGATTCTTTTGGGATGATCTCACCCATTGATTAGATGTGGCTTGGAGTGATCTATGTTGATGATTATAGCTTCGTGAGGCATCCTCCAGCACACAGACTAAGTGAGTCTGCCTCTGAGAGAGCCCATGAGTTGGGTGTGCCCATGAGATGGGTGTGTCGTTCCTTTCTGAGACTAAGATGGAATGTTGTGTGCCCCTGTGTGGGGAGGATGCCCATGAGATGGGTGTGTCATTTGAGATGAAACGATGTGTGTACCCCTGTGAGGGGTGAAGGTGCCCATGCGATGGGTGTATCGTTCTCCTCTGTGTAGAGAGTTGAGACGATGTGATACTCCAGATGATTCTCCTGTGAGACTCCGTGAGATAGAGATCTGTTGAGTAGGACGTCCCTGTGGCTGAGCACAGGTGGACGTGCCCCTAGTGGTTGAGCACTAATGGGTGTGTGAGATCCCTTGCTTCCAGATGATTCTCCTATGAGACTCAATGAGATAGAGAGCTGTTGAATAGGACGTCCTTGTGGTTGAGCACAGGTGGACGTGCCCCTAGTGGTTGAGCACTAGTAGGTGTGTGAGATCCCTTGCTATATTGTCTAAGAGGAAGATTTACCTGTAACCCTAATTGTGATGTAAAGGGTACAGGTCGGCCCCACCATAAAGTGAAAGATAATTAATATTGTAATTATTAATTATATTTTGAGTTATTGAGGTCGGCCTTGTTGTGCCAATAGACACCACTTTTGATGTGTCCAATCTAGTATAAATAAAGGTGATTTCCCCATTGAGGAAACAAACAAGTCACATGACATTTGGAAATTTCAGCAAGTACATCTTCTAGGGCTGAAATGCGCACCTCTCTTGGGCGCTAGCTTCTTGGTTTTAGAGAGCACCCTTTTGTGTGCTAGGTCTATGGTGTGGGAGGTCTTTCTCTTGAGAATATAGCAAAGGATTGTTGGGTTTCCTTCCCTTGTTGAGAAGGGTTTCCCAGGATATGTCTTGTGTTCTTGTGCATGGTATTTCTTCTTGTGATCTTGGTTATTGCAACAATTGTTAATGGTGTAGCTGCATTTGTTTAAGGTTCAAGTAAATGCTAAAATTGAAATAAACCTCATGCTTGAGCCTAACATAGTGAAAATTCAACATGGTATCAGAGCATAGGTCTTGAAGAACCCATTGCACAAGCTTCAAGCAAGCTGTCCTCCTCTTTCTGCAAAACCGTACGGCCTCCTAGGGTTTACAGAAAATCTGTATGACCCTCTCTTTTTGGGTGTTTCAGCACCTTAAACTTGGACGTTGGGGCTAAAAATTATATAGGAGTGTACGTCCTCCTTCAGCGCACCTCCAACAAGCTTCAGATTGCATTTCCAAGCATTTTGGATTTTTGGCCCTAGGGTTTCGCAATTTTCTGCAGAAAATTCAGATTTAGGGTTTTTACAGCTCACCAGTGTTCTTCTGAATTTCAAGGCTTATTGTTGGCAGTCATAAGCCCAACAAAACCTAAGTTTGCTAGCCTAGCCTAGCCGTTAGGTTTTCTAGCCCAATTGGCAAGGGTTTGTGAAGAATCTGAAAATATGAAGAACAGAACCTTGGTGGAAGATAGGCTTGATGGACCAAGCAACTTCGGTTGTTGGAAGTCAAGACTTCAGATCAATCTTGAAGAGGAAGATCTATTGTGGACAATACAAAAAACTTTACCAAAGACAGCTACCGATGAAGAGAAGGAAGAAAGGAAGGAAGATGACGTCAAGGCAAGGAAGATAATCATCTACTCAATAAGAGATCATCTCCTGCCTTGTATTGCCAACCTGAAGATAGCTTATGAAATGTATGAGGCATTGAAGAATATGTTTGAGAGTGACAACACCCTCAGAGCTCTTACATTGAAGGGCCAAGCTTCAAAATATCAAGATGACAAAAGGAGACACCGTTGTTATCTTCTTCATGAAGATGTCAGAGATCAGAGATCAACTAGTTGCCATTGGAGAAATCATATCAGCACTCTCAGGTATGCACTTGTATATATTATTTGTATCATTGTCATGAGGGTACTTGCAAGAGGAAGGAACCTTTGTTGCAATCGTGGATTCAGAGGGATCTCAGTGCATTCAGAGGAACAACACACTGGAAGTGAAGACTCTAGGTTTGATTGTTTTAATTATCATGCCTCTAACCTACATTTCTAAGTTTGCTACATTACAAGTAGGTGTTGTAGTTGTGACAACAATCCTTAAATTGTTTTGATTCTAGAGATATACTCATTATTCTCCTCTAGGAGATATTCTTGTTTTGTTTCATTTCGGTTGTTTTCTTGTTCCAGGCAGGTTAACAACAAAGAAAGATGTTTATCCTTCAGACTTTCAGAGGGAGTCAAAACTATTTGAGGAGGAGGAAGAACAGAACCATCATTGAGGCAACCAAAGCGATAATACATGATCAAAGTCCAGCTATGATTATGTGGGCAGAAGCATGCATGACAGCAGTATATGTTCAGAACATGAGTCCTCACCAGATTTTGAAGAACATAACTCCTGAAGAAGCCTGAGATTGGACACTTCAGGATATTTGGGTGCCCAATATATTTTCATGTACCCAAAGAGAAGAGATCCAAGCTAGACTCTTCAGGGAGAAAAGGTACATCTATGGGATACAGTGAATCTTCGAAAGCATATTGAATCTACATCCTTGGTCAGAGACAGATTGAGGTAAGCAGAGATGTTATCTTTGAAGAAGAGATAGCCTTTCAAAGATCCAGAAAATCTCAGATGGAGATTGACAGTGAGACAATACCTTCTTCCCCTTCAGCAGTTCAGAGGGAGATAGCCATTGATACAATTGATCTAGTTGCTCCAGATGATATTCCCAGAGACATTGCAGTAGGCCATAAAAGGCCTGCCTGGGCTCGACAAACTTTGCAAGAGGCAGAGGGACATACAGCTACTCAAGGCACATCCCGAGAGAGCAAGAGACCAAAGAGATTTTCGAGCTACTTTTCAACCATGAGCCACATCATTGATTCTAAGCCTTCTTGTCATGAACAAGCAACAGGAAAGCAAGTATGGCAAGATGCCATGACAGAAGAATATCAATCCATCTTGAAGAATGATGTATGAGATATTGTTCCGAGACCAAAAGGGAATTCTGTAGAGACTTCCAAGTGGATCTATAAGATCAAGCATGCAGTTGATGCAAGTGTCGAGAAATACAGAGCGAGATTTGTAGCCAGAGGATTCTCACAAGTAGAGGGAGTTGACTATGATGAGACATTTGCTCCAGTAGCCCGATACAATTCCATTTGTACTATCATTGCACTAGTTGTATCCATGGGTTGGAAACTACATCAGATGGATGTAAAGACAGCCTTTCTCAATAGTGAGAATGAGGAAAAAGTTTATATCGAGCAGCCAAAAGGATTCGTGATACACGACGAGAAATCTCATGTGTGCAAGTTGAAGAATGCCCTGTATGGACTAAAGCAAGCACCTCGTGCTTGGTATGAGAAAATGGATGGATTCTTGATGAGTTTCGGCTTCAACAAGAGTGTTGTTGATCCAAACCTATATTATTATATTGTTGGTAACGAGTGCCTAATCTTGGTTTTGTATGTGGATGACTTATTCCTCATCGGCTCAAAAAGACTTATTGTTGAATGCAAGCAAGCATTGACGTCTAAATTCGAGATGAAGGATCTGGGTATGATGCACTACTTCTTGGGACTAGAAGTATGGTAAAGGACTAATGAGATTTTCTTGAGTCAAGGAAAATATACAATGGAGATATTGAAAAAGTTCGATATGACAGAGTGCAAAATCCATGCCTACACCAATGGTGATGAATTTGAAGAAAATGAATTATGTTTCTACTGATTCAGGCGAGATTGATCCACATTTGTACC
>ML842472.1:38851-78466 GCA_009831015.1 Picea engelmannii | reverse complement strand
AATCATATTCAAACACAATATTCAATAAATAATGACTGTAAATTCTAAGTGGGAATATCACCTCTTTCCTTAATTCGGTTCAAATAGTAACATATCAACATGTCACTCTAAAAATACTTTCCTAGAATAACATGGCCATATTACCATGGCAAAGACTTACATGGAAAAATTGTTCAAGAGGGAAGACATTGGTGCAAGCAATGGACTTTCCAGTTATGATACTGGGACATTAATTTTTGACAAAGCATATTTTCACATTAACTTTGTTTGCAAAATCATTTTGGAAACATTTTATTTACTTGATGTATATCCACTGACAACAAATCAATTCTGAAAGTGGTGAAAATTTGATTATTCTCATGAACTAATGCAACAAATACATTAAACTCACATAGTTATCATCAATGTATATGGATGCAAGGTTAAACATTCATGTTTGATATAACTTTTAATGCACATTCGTGCACAAATCAACTAAAACATGTAATTTATTATAAGCATAGAAGAAGTAACTTTATTATATTCCTAAACGTCATCATTAAAAATATACAATAATCTTCCCCACAAGTGCACTCCAATGCTCGATATTCTTCATAATTTGGATTAAGATTAAAGAATGCATCTTGAAAATCGATGGTAATATATGACCAAGCCATTTATTTGGGATAAATGGTCAAGTTGAATGATTCCATGGAGAACCGTCCACTTAGCCATAATAATTTATATTTTGAGCATGCTCTTCAAACTGTCGCTGATAGGAAAGTTGGTGTCAAGGAGGTTGGTAAGAATTTCATTGGTGGACTTGCCACATCTAGCAATGATGAATGTATTGGTGCATGGGGCATTCAAGATCATGTATACAATTATATTGGTTTTATGTTACCATTGGATATGGTTGATGAAAATAGTGAGAAGATGGGATAAATCAACATAAATATGAAAAGGAGGACAATCTGCATAATATGAATTTGATGGGAATTCGTTCATGATGTCTTGGCATATTTTTTTTATTTTCTTCTAATTTACAATTAGGAAATGATTGCAAATATCACTCACTACACAAAAGAGTGTTTTTAATTTGCAACATATAGAATGAGGATATGTTACTTAGATAAAAGATGCATAAGATAAAACTATTGCAAAACATATTCAAACACAATAAGTAAATAATGACTAAAAGTTGTAAAACACAATTACATGTTTTTTTTAAATTCTATTCAAATTGTAATAGATTAACAACTCCTTCCCCACATCTATTGGTTATATTGCACAAACCACAAATTTGTTTCCATTGTGCCCCTCAAACATGCAATTCAGTAGCTTTTCGATGCTTTGAGGACATGAACTATTTATAAACCCCATAACATTTCCCAAAGCTTATGGCCTTCAATAGATATATAGATTGTCCTTTATGTTGATTGTTTTCTTTCATTTTGTTATAATTTGCACAAATTCTGTATCTTTGCATACTCAGTAGATATTGGATAAGCCATATACAATTCCTATAATCATAAGTTGTACCAACATACTTCATTAATTCAACTATGCTATTGAATGGGATGATTACACCATCAATAGAAAATATCCCCAACCCATGTAAACTAGATGGAGCAATTTGATATTTCTCCCATTGATACAAAAGTTGGTATCCAACTCACGAAGTGAGATTGGTTCCAAATTTTTCACATAATACATGTATCTCATGGCACTTCCTTGTCTCCATTATTCTCATTGTCATAAGAGAACATCCCTCCTTCAACAAGAAACAAATCCATACTTTTTTAAAAAAATTATTTTGACATTACCACCTCTAGTGGTTCTTAATGCCTTACTTGACATTTCCTCTTTTCCTTTTTCTTCGGAACTACCATTGCCATATGATTTAATATCTGAAAGATATCTATTTGGTTTTCACTACCCATCCATAACTTAAAATTAACAATGATTCACTATTTTGTTGGTCAAAACACATGACATGCTTCACATATTTCATAACAAATTTCACTTTCACTTATGCCTACTCTCTTGGTTTGGTTCTTGTTGCATGGTCAAGAATGAATCAATCCATGATATCCATTTCTTGCACCAAGGATAAGTATAGAGGTTTTACCATATCTAGGAAAGAAGTGATATGGATTCAAAGAATTTTGAAGGATCTTGGAATTTATTAGACACGCATTTAAGATAAGTATGGATACTTAAAAAATATCTTGGTTTAAGGGTTTGAAAGCATCACCTCCAACTCTGTCAAAGTGAAACGAAATTTAAGACAAATATGGATCCTTAAAATTTTCCCTGGTCTACTTCATGCAACTTTCTTTATAACCTCTCCACATTTATGATTTTTTTATGCATTTACATCTTTAGACTGGAATTTCAAGCTAGAAAAGCTACACATCAAGGAAAACAATTCAATAAAATTTTATGGTTTTAGTCCCTTAAATTTTTTGAAAGAAAAAGAGACAACAAAATAGAACTAGAGGAAATGAGCACAAAACCATAAACGTATTTGGGCCAGAAGAGCTTAAACACATAAGACTTAATTGGAAAAATATGTGCTCAGTTTACACTTTTAGAAATGTTAATCCACCTACTTAATATATGGTATTTTAACATCGATAACTTTTTGAAACAGACCATCGTAAAACCTTGAAAACTAACATGTATTGTGTGAATACTATCCCTTGGGTGATCTTTGAAGTGATCTCTTTAAGATCCTCAAGCACCCCAAAACATCCTCCAAATTTATTTGTAGTGTGTAGAATGCATCCTCCACAAGCCCCTTGAGTGATCTTTAAACCTTCATATTAATCCTAAAACCTATTTTGATAAGATTTATTTAAGTATACATTTATTGACCACGATTAATGTTGCACCCACCTACTCAAATGGATTGAAAGAACTCCCCCATGCACATATAAACCTCTCAAAAAAAAATATTTTTTTTTCACAAATAGGGAGAGTCCATGGGATTCTCCATCATTATTGTCATTCTCATTCTCTTCTCCATGCCATTGGAATAAGGGACCTAAAAGAGACTATAGAGAATCTCGTCTCGACACATCCCTTCAACAATGCTCTAGTGGTGACAGGGGCATTTGGAAACCAATTGTGGAATGTATTCTTAAGTATTTGGCTTAATTATTACAACATCAGTCATTCCCTCTCTATTTGGTCACATAATCATCAAAAACATCAAAAATACAATCTAAACATCAAAAACATGACCTTTGATTCTCTGGAACAATAGGCAATGCTTCATCTACAATCTAAGCCAAATACTTCTTAAGAATACATTCCACAATTGGTTTCCAAATGCCCCTATGCCTCTTGTATAGCTAGTGACTTCTCCAGAACAAGAGACAATATCTTCTCTTTGAGTGGGAAATGATGAGGAGGGATTGAATTTCTTCCACCATCTTCACTCCTACTCCTACTTTACATTTGTGGGCCTCTTTCTCCCTGACCTTCCATTGCAATATTTCAAAAATAAAATGGTAAATATAAATTAATAGAGGTTTAACTAAGATGTGTAATTTGATTTGGAAATATTTTAGTGATGAAATGAAAATGCAAAAAGGTTAATAAAGCTAAACAATTCAATTGGTAAATCTTGTATTGATGAAATGAAAATGGAAAAAAAGTGCAACATGACTTTGCCTTTTGATTTGGATTTATGAGTGAAACAGAATAAATAACAGACTGAATATAATAACATAGAGATACGGAGAACAAACACAGATATCTAGTGAACAATAACTTCAATTGAATAAATGAAATATGTTGAAACTGTAAAACTGTAGATCTGAAAACAACTTGCTCGAATGGTGGTAGCTATCTCTGAGAAGAGATGTGGTTTCTATGCGCATTTGTCTGAGCAGAATGATTACAATGAGGCTCTAGAGGAATTTTTAACATTACTCATGAATTCCAAAACCCTAGACATCCAACCTAACCCTAGGAGATGAATAGCCAAAAGTTATGTGGGCCCCGATAGGTAAGTTGGTACCTCAACTTCCCGAGGTCATAACTTTTGCATACGACTTACGTTTTAGGTGCGTGATATCCCATTGGAAAGGTCTTTTCGAGAAATACACATTATGCCATAAAAATCTGACTTTATCTACACTTTGACTGTGGCAAGCCAAAAAAACATTCTTTAGGGCCCTAAAACGGCCCTCGAAGTACAAAAAGATGTACTGACATGAAAACCTCCAAAATAAGCCAGTTGGATTAGGTGGGAGGCCACCAATCTCCACCTGGAAGCTGTGTAGGGATTTAGACATACTAAAAAGTGTAGAACCCACAATTACAAAGAATTACATAAGAATGTGTTGAATTAACAACTGTCAAGAGGAGTCGGTTGGAATAGGTGGGTGGCCACCAATATCCACCTAGATCGATCCATAAATATCCCTGATTCGGCCAATCTGGATATCTATTGTTGAACTATTGTTTTGTCACTCGGATATGATGCTATGGGGGGTTTTAGATGCATTTGAGTTAATTTTTTAACATGCTTGGTGATTTTTGCATGTGTGTTTCATTCATTTATTGTTTTAGCAGTATATATGATGCATGTGAATGAGAGGAAAACACCATCTCACTAATATGTATTATGAGGAAAAATAAAGGAATACAATAATATGTTGGAAGCAGATAAAATAGTCATCAATTAGATCTCATAGATCATCACTGGAATACAAAGCAACTAATATGAAATACTCGTGATCGGAAAATAAGGCAGATTGGTGCATGCACAAATAGATCGACAAAATGTGGTTCCAGAAGCTCACGACAACTACTACAGATATTGGAAAACTCTCCCTGATGGCTATACTCGACAGAATGGACTGGAAATTGTCCCAAACTAAACACCCTTGCCTCTAGGCTGCTCATCGCAACTTTCAGACTGAATATCTGACCTCTGAATCTCTGGATGTCACCCCTTGGGGGTTTGCACACCTCTTAGGTTGTGTGAGTGCACCCTAGTGATCCCACCGATGGAATATGATGATGTATGTCTCAAAATTATCATCCTGGTATCCTTTGTAATGGATCGGAAGGGTTTCCTCGGATCTAATCCAGAATACCCCATGAAACCCCAAATTCCCCTCCTCAAGATTTGTGCACTATCTAGTTGTATACTATGCTTTGAGAGATTCCACCGTAAAAAAATAATGATTGGTGGCTCAAAAGAAGCCCCCTGGCTAGATCTCAACTGGGTCGGGAGGAATATGCAAGATAATCTTCAGTCTTGTGCAGCTACACAAAACCATCTCTAACCCTTGCACCCTCACTAGTTGAGTTACGCAATCACTACAAACTGGATCTCCTGAATAGCATGGTGAAATACCTTGATGCTATCTCCGATATGCTAGAGTGGGTCTCTCAACACCAAAACCGATCAATGGTGGTGGTTTCCTCTATAAATCCACAAAACAACAAGGGGCTCAATTTCCTCCTCCTCTGGAAACTATCTCAACATCAAATCATAACATAATGAGGAATTAGGTCGAATTCCTCCCTTTATACTCTTCACGATATAATTCTCTGTTGAAATCACTTAATCTAGGAAATTTTCCTCCTAAGGTGAGTAATTAATTAATTAAGTCTTCCCCTCAACACCTTTTCGTTCTATTTCTCCATTGACTTTAGCTTAAGTGACTTTTCCTATGCTTTTTGGCTTAATTCATCATTTAGCCACTAAATCACCCTTATTTATCCTCTTGTTCCATGTTTGTGCCTGACTATATTCTACGAGAACAAATAAACTACTAAGTCACTCCTTGCTGGCCTACTCTTGGGAATGGTACATCACAGTCCTCCCTTCCCGAGATTTCTTGTCCTCAAGCAACATCAATCCTGGGTGCTGCAAAACATGCTCTCCCTCCCATGTGGCATCCTCCACTGGAAATCCTCTCCATATAACCAAGCACTCCATGATGACACTTCTCCTCAATCTACGCTCTCTTTGCTTGAGCACCTCCTCCGACACTAGCTCCAACTGACTCTTGTCATCCAAGGGTGGAAACTCCTCTGAAATGTTGGCATGTTGTCCCACTGCCTTTTTAAGGCAAGAAACGTGAAAGACGTTATGAATCTTGCTACCCCCTGGTATCTCTAGCTCATATGACACCTCGCCTATCCTTTTGATGACTCTGTATAACCCATAAAATTTCGGCTTCATCTTCTCTTCTCCGCTCATATTCAAGGAGGACTGTCGATATGGTTGTAACTGCATAAAAACCAAGTCCCCCGCCTCGAAACTGTGCTCTATCCTATGCTTGTCTGCATATATATTCTGTTGGTTCTGAGTTGCCTACAATTTTCCTTCACTGCCAGTTGGATCCTCTGGCTCTCCTCCACCCATTATTTTTCCCTTGGGAGCATGCTATCCCCAAACACAGTCTCCACAAAAGAGGGTGCATCGTATCCATACAATTCTTTAAATGGTGACATCCTGATAGACATATGGTAAGTCGTGTTGTAGCAATACTCACCCATGTGCATTGCTTCCCTCCCACATAGTTTCTTAGATACCCCTCCACCCATTTGTTGACAATATTTGTTTATCCATATGTTTGTGGGTGCTAGCTGGTACTCATGGCTAGCTCTATGCCTCCCAACCACAAAATCTCATGCCAAAACAGATTGATGAAGTGCCCATCTCTATCACTGACTATCTGCCTGGGTAAACCGTGAAACCAGAATACCTCTCCAAAAAATAACTTTTCTACCCATATGGCCTTGTATTCTGTGGGTATGGCAAAGAAATGTGCAAATTTGGTCAACCTTTCAACCACCACAAATATGCAGTCCTTTCCCTACACTCGAGGAAGGCCTGCAATGAAGTCCATAGATATTCTCTCCCATTTTTGCTCTTGAATGGGTAGAGGTTGAAGTAACCCTGCAGGGTGTGTCTGCTCAGAATTTTTCTGCTAACAAGTAGTGCACCCCCAGATGTGTTTCAGTACGTCATCCTTGAGACCCTTCCATGAGAATCTCTCCATGATCTGCCTGTAAGTTTTGAAGTACCCCTAATGCCCGACTGCAAGCGAATCATGACACACCTTCATAATCTTCCCCTTCAAGGTAGATTCTGGAACCAATTAGATCTCGTCCTTGTATAAAATGACATCATCTAGTACCTGGTATCTATCATCAACCACCTTTCCATCCATCACCTCACAAGCAAATTTGTTTTTGGAGTATTCCACCAACAAATGTGCTTTCCAATATGTGCAAATGTCCATCATCAAACACCCTGGTGGCCTCTTGGACAAGGCATATTCTATGATGTTCCTATTTCCCTTGACATAATAAATGTCAAAGTCAAAGGCTTAGATCTTCGAGACCCACTTTTGTTGTCTCTCACTGAGGTCTTTCTTATCTAGGAAATACTTGAGACTGTTGTGATCAATCTTCACAAAAAATATGCTACCTACCAGATATTACCTGAATTTGGTTAAGGCATGCATGATTTCTAGCATTTCCTTATCGTAAATAGAGCAGAGTCTCTCTGACTCGTTGATATTCCTTCTCTTGAACACAATGGAATGGCCTCCCTACATCAAAACTGCTCCAATCCCCACCCCTGATGCATCACACTCTAAGACAAATAGCTTAGAGAAATTTGGAAGGGATAGAATAGGGAATGTGCTCATAACCTCCTTGTTGGCACAGGGGCAGGTGACTAAGATTTGGGAGATTCTTGGTCATGTTGACCTATTTTGGACTTCGACAGCCTGTCGAAGGAGGAGCACAAGAGGAAGCAGAGATCACGGGATCTCGACCCCTTTTTGGGTCCTTTTTGGGTTTTTGGGATTATGTAATGGGATTGGGATGTCGGCCCATGGGTTTACCCATGCTTAGGCCTATTTTGTAATGTATAAATAGATGTCTAGGCAATGTAAGGGAGGGAATCTATGTGATATTAGGCCGCTAGTCATATGTAAATGTATGCTAAGTGAAAGTAGAGGCTGTAAGTGTTTTGTGCATGATTGTAAGAGACTTGCACAGCTAAGTGCAAGTGGTTGTAACGGACGGTGGAAGGCTTTGTGTTGTAACGCAAGGAAGAAGGATCTAGAGAGATGCGTAGATATTATGTCCTATGCAGAGAAGGGTTCAAAGGATCTATGCATGTAACCTATTGAGAAGCTAGTAAATAAGAATATTTGGTGGACGTAGCCCCAGGGTGGGGGTGAACCACGTAAATATTGTGTTACTCTGCTCTGTGTGATGTTCTGATGCATTTATATTTTATTTTCTAAGTGCTTTGAGATGATTAGATAGATCTGCTTATGCTTAGTGCTACTGATATGTGAGAACATTAGATCTGATCTACTTGAATATGTTTAGTGTTTAATCTACTAGATCTGATCTATTTACATATGCTAAATGCTTAAATACATTAGATTAGTGTGAATGCTGCGAAGCTCTGTTTTATTAGCGAAGTGGATATTGATTGCATATTGAGGAACTGATGATGCTAAGTGCTTTATTAAGTAGTACAAATCACAAATCTATGTCCCAGCTAAGGTTGCAGACACTTGAGTCCTGCAACCACCCCTGCCTCTACCTAGGGTTCAACGCTACAACAACACACCAACAAAACCCTAACTACCGGCCCTTTCAGCAACACCTGTGAAGCAAATGAAGTCTCACTTGAGGTAGAGGTAGGGGTGGTTGCAGGACTCAAGTGTCTGCAACCTTAGCTGGGACACAGATCTGTGATTTGTACTACTCAATAAAGCACTTAGCACCGTTAGTTCCTCAATATGCAATAAATATCCACTTCGTTGATAAAACAGAGCTTCTCAACATTCACACTAATCTAATGTATTTAAGCACTTAGCATAGGTAAATAGATCAGATCTAGCAGATCAAACACTAAACATATTCAAGTAGATC
The DNA here is from genome assembly GCA_009831015.1 of Picea engelmannii. NCBI lineage: Eukaryota > Viridiplantae > Streptophyta > Pinopsida > Pinales > Pinaceae > Picea > Picea engelmannii. Next base: position 69,553 of record ML842472.1, on the reverse strand, counting down.
AGATCTAATGTTCTCACATATCAGTATCACTAAGCATAAGCAGATCTATCTAATCATCTCAAAGCACTTAGAAAATAACATATAAATGCATCAGAACATCACACAGAGCAGAGTAACATAGTATTTATGTGGTTCACCCCCACCCTGGGGCTACGTCCACCAACTCATCTTCTTTATTAGCTTCTCAATAGGTTACATGCACAGAGCCTCTGAACCCTTCTCTGCATAGGACAAAAGATCTACACAGCTCGCTAGATCCTTCTTCCTTGCGTTACATCACAAAGCCTTCCACTGTCTGTTACAACCACTTGCACTTAGCTCTGCAAGTCTCTTACAGTCATGCACAAAGCACTTACAGACTCTACTTACACTTAGCATACATTTACATCTGACTAGCGGCCTAATATCACATAGATGCCCTCCCTTACATTGCCTAGACATCTATTTATACATTACAAAATAGGCCTAAGCATGGGTAAACCCATGGGTTGACATCCCAATCCCATTACATAATCCCAAAAACCCAAAAAGTACCCAAAAAGGGGTCAAGATCCCATGATCTTTGCTTCGTCTTGTGCTCCTCCTTCGACAGGTTGTCGAAGTCCAAAATAGGTCAACATGACCAAGAATCTCCCAAAACTTGGTCAAGGGCCAACACTCCTTCACTTTATCAAGTGTTTATTGTGACTCCTCTATTCAATGAAAGGCACCCTTCTTGGTCAAATCTGTGAGTGGTGCTCCCAACTGTGAAAATCCCTTGAAGAATCACATGTAGTAACTACATAACCTAAATAAACCCTTCAGCTCTGTGAGTTTCTTGGGTGTTGACCAATCTAAAATGGCCTTGATCTTCTTGTGATGAATTTGTACTCCCTTCTCACTGATGATATGCCCCAAGTACAATAGTTATCTCATCCCAAACTCACATTTTGACTCCTTGGCATATAAAGATTGTGCCTGCATAATGCCCAAGACCTCCTCCAAATGTGTTAGATGCTTATCCCACGTCTTTTTGTAAATCAATATATCATCGAAGAATACCAAAAGGTATTTCCTAAACTTCCCTCTGAAGATGTGGTTCATGCAAGACTGAAAAGTGGAAAGTGCGTTGGTCAAACCAAACGGCATGACCAAGAACTCAAAATGTCAGAAATGGCATCTAAATGTTGTCTTCTCTATATCCTGCTCCCTGATGTTGATCCGATGATATCCTGACCACATATCAATCTTGGTGAATAAAATTTCCCCGTGTAACTCGTCCATCAGCTCATCTATGTCTAGAATGGTGTACCTATTCTTGATCAGTTTCTTGTTGAGAGCTTTGTAATCAATGCACATCCTCAATATACCATCCTTCTTCAGTATCAGAATGGCAGAAGAGGAAAAATGACTTGTGTTGGGCCTGATGTGCCCCATCGTAAGCAATTCTTTAATTGTTTTCTCAATCCCATCCTTGAATCTCTTGGGGTGCCTATAGGGCACGGTGATCACCAGTGTAGCCCCTGCCTCCAACTCGATCATATGCTCAAATCCCCTGTCTAGTGGTCTCCCTAGTGGTATCGGCCCAAACATTGGCTCATACTGAATTAGAAGCTCCATGATCTATGGATGGTAATTCTCTCTTCCCTCTTAATCCTTCCATGTGGTGATCAAACACTCTACTGCATAAGCTACATCACCGTGACAGAAGATCCAATCCATCCTTTTTTATGATACTGCTCGTGGTGCTCCTATAGACATGTGTCTCAGTACCACTCTCGATCCACTGGCGTCTCTGAAGCTCATGGTCAATGTCTGATAGTTTAACCCAATCTCCCCTAATGAATATAACCATTGTACCCCCAACACTGCATCATTATATGATAGGTCAACTACATAGAAAGTATTTGTCAAGGTGTAGTTGCCTAGTTTGACCTCTAGGTTTGGGATCATGTCCAAACATGTCATTGTGTATCCATCTGCCACTTCCACGTGGAATCCCTCAAAATCCTCAGTGTGTAACCCCCTCTTGGATACTAAGGACACATCTATGAAATTGTGGGTGGCCCCACCATCAACTAAAGAGGTCATGCACTGCCCCTATACAAGGCCCTTAAGCCTGAGAGTGTTGTACATGGGTACACCAGAAAGGGTTTCTATGGTTCCCCCTTTCACCTCTCTACGAGTTTTTGTCTCCTCCTAGAATTGTGCCCCTATCAGTATCTGAGGTTTCTTCGGTTGTTTCTCTAGATCATGTGTGGTCTCATCCTCTAAATCACTATCTTCATGTGCCCTGATATCTTCATCCTCCTCCTCACTGCCTAATTTCACCTCAATGTAGTGGATCTATCCCTTTCCAATGCATTTGTTCCCTGGGACCCAAGGGTCTCTGCAAGAGAAGAAAATATTTGTCCTCATCAACTCATGTCTCGTGTCATCGTCCAACTTGGGCTTACCCTTCCATTCCCTTTCAGGATTTTTTAGTGTTTGGTGAAGGTTTTGGGTTTCAGCGTTGAGTCCCCCATGTCTATTGTGCGTAAAATGGCCTCCTGTAAGGTGTGAGGCTTGAAATCATTAATCCAACCCCTAAATGGATCTATCAATTCCTCGGTGAAGAGCATCACCAGTTTGTGCTCTGATATATCTGATACGGCCACTGCCTTCCGCTGGAACTCTATGATGAAGGCCTCAATTGATCCAGTTTGTCTCAAATGTGTAAGGTCCTTGAAGTGAAGCTCTGGATATCTCTTGTCAAACCTCTCCATCAACCTCTCAGTGAAATACAAATATGAAGTAATGTGGTTGTGACCCAAGGTCACCAGCCCATGGTATCACCACTCATGGGCCTCCCCCTCCAAGTGCAAGGTGGTGAAGCTAATATCTTATGACTTGGTCATCGGTTTAAGCTTGAAATATGTGTCAAGCTTCAAGACCCATTGGTAAGATGAGCATTGTGATGATCCGTCGAAAGTAGGAATGTTCAGTTTTCCCACTTTCTTGATGAAATCCATGTTGTGAGTTTTCTCATTCCCTCTATGTGCCTCTCGGGGTCTGTTTCTATATCTGATCGAATAGTAGTCCATCAAACTCATGTCTACATGGAACTTTGGTCCTAGTTCCAAGTAGTCTCTCATGTACTCCCCAAACGGATCACGTGGCACTACATGTCCCTGACACGGCTATCCTCCTACCTGCCCTAGTTGTCCCAATGGTTTCCCTCCCTGGAACTATGGGAATAAAGGTCAGTGAATCCTCCTAAATGATGTGTAGGCTCGGACTGGCCCCACCTCCTTGGTGTCCTCCTGAACCACTCACTCTTCCTAGGCATTAGCACCTATAGTTCTCATGCTATGGTGGATCATTTGTGTATTGATAGCCATCTATTGTATGGAGTTCATCATGTCCCTCTATCCTCTAGCGAGGTCATTCAACATGGCATGAATACTGTCAACATTTGTCTTGGGGTGTTTCCCCCTACCCTCGGGTGTCTCACTCCTGTCACCCATAGTCCTCTCTATATTTTCCTCTATGTCTGAATGGATATTCTCTATGTCCTCTAACTTTTGCTATGTATCTAACTGAGTGTGGAAGGGAGTGTAATCCCTTCGGTTTCTATCCCTCCTATCTATATTATGACCTCTTCAGCAATGAATGTACTTGTCCCCACAGTTTCCTCGACCCTTTGGGTATTGTTCACCTGTTCTGGGAATCAAGGGGTCATGAGAATCACTTCTTCACGTTGGCAAGAAGAAGGCCATGATACCACTGAAATATCCCTAATCCAGCTGATCTGGATATCTATTGTTGAACTATTGTTTTATCACTCGGATCTGATACTCTGGGGGGTTTTGGATGCATTTGAGTTAATGTTTTAACATTCTTGGTGATTTTTGCATGTGTTTTTCATTCATTTATTGTTTTAGCAGTATATATGATGCATGTGAAAGAAAGGACAACACCATCTCACTAATATGTATTATGAGGAAAAAGCAAGGAATACAATAATATGTTGTAAGAAGATCAAATATTCATCAGTTAGATCTCATGGATCGCCACTGGAATACAAAGAAACTAATATGAAATACTTGTGATCGGAAGATGAAGGCAGATCAGTGCATGCATGGATAGATCGACAAAATGTAGTTCAGTAAGCTCATGACAATTGTTGCGGATACTAGAAAACTCACCCAGATGGCTATACTTGACAGAACGGACTGGAAACTATCCCAAACTGAGTGGTCTAGCCCCTAGGCTTCTTCTAGCAACTTTCGGACTGAAGATCTCACCTTTGAAGCTCTGGATGTCACCCCTTGGGGGTTTGCGCACATCCTAGGCTATGTGAGTGTGCCCTGGTGATCCCACTAACGAAATTTGATGGTGTATGTCTCGAAATGATCATCCTAGTCTCCTTTTTAATGGGTCGGAATGGTTTCCTCGGATCTGATCCAGACTACCCCCTAGAATCCAAAATGCCCCTCCTCAAGAGTTGTGCACTATATGGTTGTCTACTACTCTCTAAGAGATTCCACCATCATAAATTGTTGATTGGTTGCTCAAAAGAAGAACCTTGGCTAGCTCTCAACTAGGTCGAGAGGAATTTGCAAGATAATCCTCAGTCTCATGCAGCTACAGAAAACCCTCTCTAACCCTTGCGCCCTCACTGGCTGAGTTGCGCAATCACTACAAACTGGATCTCCTGAATAGCACGGTGAAATACCTGGATGGTATATATGATAGGCTAGGGTGTGTCTCTCAACACGGAAATCTATCAATGGTGGTGGTTTCCTCCAGAAATCCACAAAACAACAAGGGTGTCAATTTCCTCCTCCTCTGGAAACTATCTCAACATCAAATCATAACATAATGAGGAATTAGGTTGAATTCCTCCCTTTATACTCTTCCCGATCTAATTCTCTGTTGACATCACTTAAGTTATGCACTTTTCCTCATAAGGTGATTAATTAATTAATTAAGTCTCCCCCTCGACACTTTTTCGTTATATTTCTCTGTTGACTTTAGCTTAAGTGACTTTTCCTATTCTTTTTGGCTTAATTCATCGTTTAGCCACTAAATCACCCCTATTTCTCCTCTTGTTCCTTGTTTGTGCCTGAATATAGTCTACAGGAAAAAAATAGACTACTAATTCACTCCTTTCTAGCCGGCTCTTGGGAACGGGACATCACATGTCCTCCCCCCTTAGGAAGAAATGGTCTCCATTTCATTGAGTTCCCCCATCAGGTGAGGAAAATTTTGTTGAATTTGGCCCCGGGTGAGCCACTTGCCTTGGTGTAGGAGTTTCCCTGCCTTGACAACCCGATAAAAATGGATCATCTGCTAGCAAGTTCCCTTGACCTATTTGTCCACTATTTGATCAGTGGATGCATGTTCCATGTAGTTAGAGTTGAGCTATGTTGGTGTCAATTGTTTTGGGATCTTCGAGGTGTCCAATAATGGTGGAAAATATGGTCGAAGGAGGTCCACATTGAACATTAGGTGCAAGCCAAGGAAGGAGGGAGTGTTGAGCTCAAAATTATTTTCACCCACAACCTTGGTGATAGTGTAAGTCCCATAGTGAAGTGGATGGAGCTTCTGATGGGGCCTTGTAAGGTGTTCTTTCCACAAATGTAGCTAGATCTTGTCTCCCACCTAAAATTTGTGTGGCACTCGATGTTGATCATGGCACTACTTGTACTTAGCATTGGATTTCTGAAAAATCTCATGGACTTGTTGGTGGATGTGTTGAATCCTCTGAATGAATCTAGTGGCTTTGTCAACCTCAAACTGAACATGGGAAGAATTTGTCTGTGTTGTTGCAAGAGGTAGTGCAACATCAGTGGGACCCAAGGGTTGGAATCCCAGCCCCACCTGAAAGGGGCTATGGTCGATGGAGCTATGGAAAGCCCTTTTGTAGATGTGTTGAACATAGGGAAGACTCTCATCCCGTGTACATGGTTGCTTAGATTTATACACGCGAGGGATGTGAATAATAATCTGATTGACAACCTCTGTTTGGCCATCGGTTTGAGGGTGGAAGGCAGTGGATTTAGTGAGCTTGGTGTCCAATAGTGACTAGAGACTCGACCAAAATGTGTTGAAGAACCTGATATCATGATCAAATATGACAGTCCGTGGTATCCCAAAAAGGACCCACACTCATTCGAAGAAGATCTTGGCAGTATATGTCGATGTGATGCTCTTCTTGCACGTTGTGAGAATGGCCATCTTTAAAAACCGATCAATTACCACAAATACATAATCATTGCCTTGCTTAGTGGATGGAAGGCCAGACATGTAATCCATCGAGATGGATTCCCAAGGCCTCTCGAGAGTAGGAAGAGGGGTGTATAAGACTTGCTTCTTGATGGTTGTCATGGCAATGGCATAGGTAATGCAAGATATGATATACTTTTTTACCTCCTGCCGAAGTTTTGGCCAATAAAAATGTTTTTGTAGAACAACCATAGTTTTTTCCACACCAAAATGTCATGTCATCCGACTGTAGCGAGCCTCCCAAATAATTTATGCATGCTCGCTTGCATGAACACAGAGATGGCCCTAATGGCATAACAGTCTATCTTGAATGTGAAAATTGGTGACATTTGTGCCACCCAAGAGTTGATAGGTGGTGGCGAATTCTGGATCTTATTGATAAAGTATGGGCCACTCAGATGCCTCATTCCCACATAAATGGAGCATGGTGGTGAGTGCAACCATAGGAGGGAGACTAAGGAAGTTAGTGACACGATTTTTGCCCCCTATCTTATACTTGATGTTGATATGGAACTGCTACAGGTAGGTGGACCACTTTTGATGGTGGTTGTTCTGCAACTTCCCTTGTGTTTGTATGAACTGTAGAGACTTGTGATCAGTGTGGATGATTGTCTCCTTTCCTAGAATGTGATGTTTCCATTGGCGATAGACTTGTACAATGGAATACATTTCCTTTTCATAGGTGGGGTATTTCCAGACAGTATTTGAGAGTGTCTCACTATGAATTGCTATCGGATGACCGTGTTGAGTGAGAACTGTGCCTACAACATAGTCGGATGCATCAGTCTCAATATTGAATGGTTGTTGCACATCATGTAAGGAGATTAGAGGAGTTGAGCACAAGCAATGCTTTAGATCATCAAATTCTCATTGTTGTTCATTCCCCCATGCGAATGTTTCCCTACCACCGCCCTTGCTCACTTGGTTGAGGGCCCATGCAATATGGGAGAATCCCAACATGAACCGATGGTAGAAGTTGGAAAGTCCCAAGAAGATTTGAAGATCACTTAGTGTGGTTGGGGCTGGCCCGTCACAGATGACTTGGATCTTAGCTGGATCAACATGTATCCCATGCTCATAAAAAATGTAGCCCAAGTATTGGACCCTATTCATTCCAAAGGATCATTTTTCCAAGTTGCCATATAGCTTGTGCTGCCATAGATTGCTCAAAACCTGTTGAATATGCTACATGTGCTCCTACCAAGTTTTGTTGAAGATGAGAATGTCATCCAAATATACCATCACAAAGTGATTGGTGCATTTTTTAAGCCAAAGGGCATGACCAGCCATTTGAAGAGACCTTATTTAGATTCGAAAGTTGTCTTACATACATCAATTGGTTCAATGGGAACCTGGTGGTAACCAGACTTTAGGTCAATCTTTCTAAAGAACTTTTCCCCTTGATTTTGTCAAGAAGGTCATCAATTCTGGGAATTGGGTACCGGTTCCTCACTGTGATTTTGTTTAATTCTCTGTAATCAATGCAAAGCCGCCAGGTTTCATCTTTTTTCTGCACCAGTACAATCAAGTTTCCACAAGGGGAGGAGTTGGGTATGATGTGCCCCTTTTTAAGAAGTTCTTGGATCTGACACTTGATTTCATCATTTTCCATCAATGAGTGATGACATACTGGTCCATTAGGCAGAGGTGCACTAGGGGTTAAATCAATTGGATGATTTACTTGGCAGTGCGTCGATACCCCAGTGGGTGAGGAGAAGATGTCTATTTACTCTTCCATGATCCTGTCCACTTGCTTCTTCCACAAAGAGAGAATCTATGTAGAGGCCACAGATGTGGAGGCAATATTCTACTCACTGTGAGCACCGATCACAAAGAAGATGAACTTATCGGTCTATGAAATGACCTTAATGCATTGCTTAGCAGAGACTAAAGAAATAGCAGTAGGTGGTGCTACCTCTAGTATCTTGTGCAATTGTCTACCCAAAGTAATAATAATATTGTGGGGTCTAGACTCATACACAGCATGTTGTTGCCACAAATATGGTTGTCCTAAAATAACATCACACACTTCAAGGGGAGAAATATCACACAATACCTCGTCTTTGAAAGGCTTGAAGACGACATTGTTGGCTGACTCGGAGATCTCTTCCTTGGCGAAGCTAGATGATGGTGTAGTGTTTTGGGTGTGGTTTCGTCGACAGGTCCAACCACTTGACGACCTCTATTATGATCAAGTTCTTCTGACTGTTGCTATCGACAATGAAATGAAGTGGATTCCCCCTTTACCCGCATCTGTGAGTGAAAAAGGCATTCCCCTTCCTCTAGTTCTTATGGTTCGTTGGGCTAGACTTTGGTGGTAGCGACAGTGGCACTAGGTTCAGCATCCATAATTTGCTTCCCTCCTTCTGGATTTGAATCATATTCAGAATCTTCCTCTGACTCGGAGGCTTTCAGATCGACCACTAGTGACTGCTTGGAGCGGCATTCTTCATTGTTGTGCCAAGGGATTTTATGGTATTCACACCATTTTCACGTGTTCTTCTTCAACTTCTCATTCCCCTTCTTGTGTTGTGGCTTGTTATGGTTGTCCTGAGAGTAGAAATATTTTCTCTGTCCCTTGTTTTGTGGGTTGGGGTCATCTTTTCTCTACTTCATCTATGAGGAGTTTGTAGATCCAAACTCTTGCCTCTTCTACTTAAATTTATGCTCAATGTTGACAACATATCTATAAGTCGTACCCAATGATGTGATATCCAAAAGCTCCATTTTTGTTTGAATGTATCTATGCAGACAGTGGTGGTATTTGAGCACCAGATGTCGCTTAGAGTCTTTGATACCCAATTTGGTGCGCAGGGTATGGAAAATATTGGTGGAATCTAGTATTGTCTGGTCCCTTTCCTGACACAGGGTGGTCCATATTTTGTATTGGTCCTCATAGCTTCCAACAAGGTGGTATTGTTCTTTAATGGAAGCCCTGAAGGAATCCCATGTGGGGGCGACCACAAATATTTCATATTATTCTATGGCCCTTTGCTCGGAGTAAGTATTCCACTAGTCCTTAACATGGGGTACAACCTTGTGGAGTGAAAAAGTAATCCTTTCCCATTCGAAAAAATTGTGGACCGAAAAATACCCTTCGAGTGGATTCATCCATTTATCTACAGCATTCACATCTATCAATGCTTCAAATAATGGAATATCAAAATTTACATGTACCTTGAACGGGGTTGCTTGGCCACTTGATGAAGATGCATCTCAAGTGGGCAGCCACCAAAGGATATTTGCAAAGTTGTCCATCATTTTGTTTCTTTTTCGCGCAAGGGATTCCTCAAGCAACATTTTAAAAGTATCTCATGCTCCATCATCTTTATTTTTGTCACCCATGGGTTGTTTTCGAGCTCGGTGTGGCCGATCTTGTAAAGGCTCGACCGGTTCGAGTCCCAACTTCTTGTACCCAGATCTTATTGAGTACATGAACGAAGAAAAACAAATGAAGCGCAAACTACTCTAATACCACTGATACAGATTTATGAGTGGGAAGAAATGAATAACAAACTGAATACAATAACACATAGATACGGAGAACAACAACATATATCCAAAGAACAATAACTTCTATTGAATAAATGAAATAGGATGAAAACTTGCTCAAATTGTGGTAGTTATCTCTAAGAAGAGATGTGGTTGCTAAGCACATCCATCTGAGCAGAATGATTACAATGAGGCTCCATAGGCCTTTTTAACATTACTCATGAAATCCAAAACCCTAGAAATCCAAAAACCTAACCCTAGGAGATGAAACACAAAAATTTATGTCGTCCCTAATGGGTAAGTTGGTAAATCAACTTCTCGGGGTCATAAATTTTGCATACGACCTTCGTTTTAGGTGCGTGATAGCCTGTTGGAAAGGTATTTTCAAGAACTACATATTATTTCGTCAAACTCTAACTCCGTCTACAATTTGACTGTGGAAATACAAAAAAAAACATTGTTTAGGGCCGCAAAATGGCCCTGGAAGTACAAAAATATGTACTGACATGAAAACTTCCAAAATAAATCAGTTGGATTAGGTGGGAGGCCAAAAATATCCACCTGGAAGCTATGTAGGGATTCAGACAGCCACGAAAGTGTAGAACCCACAATTACAAAGAATTACAGAAGAACGTGTTGAACTAACAACTATCAAGACGAGCCAGTTGGAATAGGTGGGTGGCCACCAATATCCACCTGGATCAGACCTCCCCCCTTAGGAATCAATGGTCTCCATTGCATTGAGTGCCTCCATTAGGTGAGGAAAATTCTATTGAATTTGGCCCCGGGTGAGCCACTTCCCTTGCTGTAGGAGTTGTCCTACCTTGACAACCTGATAAAGTTGGATCATTTATTGGTGAGTGCCCTTCACCTATGTGTCCACTATATAATCAGTGGATTCCTATTTCATGCATTGAGGTTTGAGATTTGTTGGTGTCAATTGTTTTGTGATCTCCGAGGTGTCCAATAATGGTGGAAAATATGGCTAGAGGAGGTCCACATTGAACACTGGGTGCAATCCAAGGAAGGGGGGAGTGTTGACCTCAAAATCATTGTGACCCACATCCTTGGTGATAGTGTAAGGCCCATAACAAAGTGGACGGAGCTTCTGATAGGGCATGTAATGCATTCTTTATACAAATGTAACCAAACCTTGTCTCCTACCTGAAATTTATGTAGTACCTGGTGTTGATCATGGCATTGCTTGTACTTAGCATTGGCTTTCTGCAAAATCTCATGGATATGTTGGTGAATGTGTTGAATCCTCTCAATGAATCTGGTGGATTTGTCAGCCATAGAATGAACATGGGAAGAATCTGCATGTATTGTTGCAAGAGGTAGTGCAACATCAATGGGACCCAAGGGTTGGAATCCTAGCCCCACCTAAAAGTGGCTATGGCCAGTAGAGCTATGGAAAGGCATGTTGTAGTTATTTTGAACATAGGGAAGACTCTCATCTCATGTACATGGATGCTTAGAGTTATACATGCACAATATGTGCACAATCATATGATTGATGACCTATGTTTGGCCATCGGTTTGAGGGTGGAAGGCAATGGATTTAGTGAGCTTGGTGTCCAACAGTGACCAGAGACTCGACCAAAATTTTATGAGGAACATGTTTTCTTTATCGGAGATGATGGCCTGTGGTATCCCAAAATGGACCCACACTCGTTCTAAGAAGAGCTTGGAAGTATTTGTCGATGTGATGCTCTTCTTGCAAGCTGTGAGAATGGCCATCTTCAAAAATCGATTAACTACCACAAATACACAATCATTTCCTTACTTGGTGGACAAAAGGCCAGACATGTAATCCATCGAGATGGATTCCCAAGGCCTCTCGGGAGTAGGACGAGGGGTGTATAATCCTTGCTTCTTGATGGTTGGATTGGTAATGGAACATGCAGTGCAAGATCTGATATACTTGTTGATGTTTTGTCGAAGTTTTGGCCAATAAAAATGTTTCTCTAGAATGGCCATAGTTTTCTCCACGCCAAAATATCCTACCATCCGACTGTAGTGAGCCTCCAAAATCAGATTTTCACGCTCACTTATAGGAACACAGAGATGGCCCAGATGGAATAACAGTCCATTCTAAATCTGAAAATCAGTGACATTCGTTCCTATACCCAAGATTTGATAGGTGGTGGCGAAGTCTGAATATTGTTGATAAAGTTAGGGCCACTCAGATGCCTCATGCCCACATGAATGGAGCATGGTGGTGAGTGCAGCCATAGGAGGGTGACCGAGGCAATCAGTGACACAATTTTTGCTCCATGTATTATACTTGATGTTGATATGGAACTATTGTAGGTACGTGGACCACTTCTGATGGTTGTCATTCTACAACTTCCCTTGTGTCTGTATAAACTGTAGAAACTTGTGATCAATGTGGATGATTGTCTCCTTTCCCATAATGTAATGATTCCATTGACAATGGGGTTGTACAATGGAATACATTTCCTTGTCATAGGTGGTTTATTTCAGGACAGTATATGAGAGTGTCTCACTATGGTATGCTACCAGATGACCGTGTTGAGTAAGAATTGTGCCTACAGCACAGTCGGATGCATCAGTCTCAATCTCGAACGGTTGTTGTAGATCGGGTAAGGAGAGTACTAGATTTGAGCACAAACGATGCTTCAAATCATCAAATTCTCGTTTTTGTTCCTTCCCCCGCATGAAATTTTCCCTGCCACTACCCTTGGTCACTTGGATGAGGGCCCATGCAATATGGGAAAATCCCAACATGAACCGTTGGTAGAAGTTGGAAAGTCCCAAGAATATTTGAAGCTTGGTTAGTGTGGTTGGGGTTGGCCAGTTATGGATGACTTGGATATTAGTTGGATCAACATGTACCCCATGCTCATCAACAATGTATCCCAAGTATTGGACCTTGTTCATGCCAAAGGAGAATTTTTCCAAGTTGGCATATAGCTTGTGTTGTCGTAGAGTGATCAAAACCCATTTAATATGTTGCATGTGATCCTCCCAAGTTCTATTGAGGATGAGGATTTCATCCAAATATACCACCACAAAAGAGTTAGTGAAGGGTCTCAATACATCATTCATCAGCCTCATGAAACCGATTGGTGCATTTGTTAAGCCAAAGGTCATGACCAGCCATTCGAAGAGACCTTCTTTAGATTTGAAATTTGTCTTCCATACATCAGTTGGTTCAATGGGAACCTGATGGTAGCCAGACTTTAGGTCAATCTTGCTGAAGAAATTTCCCCCCTGGAGTTGGTCAAGAAGGTCATCAATTCTAGGAATTGGGTACTGGTTCCTGAGTATTATTTTGTTTAATTCTATGTAATCAATGCAGAGTCGCCATGTCTCATCTATCTTCTACACCAACACAATCAGGATTCTGCAAAGGGAGGAGATGGGTTTTATGTGCCCCTTTTGAAGAAATTCTTGGATTTGATGCTTGATTTCATCATTTTCCATCAACGAGTGATGATAGACCGGTCCATTAGGCATAGGTGCACTGGGGGTTAGATCAATTGGATGCTTTACTTGGTAGTGCATCAGTACCCCGGTGGGTGAGGAGAAGATGTCTTTGTACTCTTCCACAATCTCGTCCACTTGCTTCTGTTGCAAAGAGAGACTATGTGTAGAGGACACAGATGTGGTGGCGACCTTCTACTTACTATGAGCATGGATCACAAAGAAGAAGAACTTCACAATCTGTGAAACAACCTTAATGCATTTCTTAGCAGAGACTAAATAAATAGCGGTAGATGATGCTACCTCTACTATGTTGTAAAATTGTCTACCCAAAGTAATAATAACAATGCGGGGTCTAGACTCATACACAGCATGTCGCTTCCACAAATATGGTTTTCCTAAAAGAACATCACACACTTCAAGGGGACAAATATCACACAATAACTCGTCTTTGAAAGGCTTGATGTCATATGGAAGATGGCACTATTGGCTTACACAGAGATCTCTTCCTTGGCAAAGCCAATCGATGGTGTAGGGATACAGTTGCAGTGTCATCGACGGGTCTAGCCACTTGATGACCTCTCTTGAGAATAGATTTTTATAACTGTCGCTATTGAAAATGAAATGAAGTGGAGCCCTCTTTACCCACATATGTGAGTGAAAAAGGCATTCTCCTTCTTTTGGTTCTTCTGGTTCGTTGGGTTGGACTTTGGTGGTAGCGACAATGGTACTGGGTTCAACATTGATAATCCACTTCCCTCCTTCTATATTTGCTTCAGAGTCAGAATCTACCTCTGACTCAGAGGCTTTCATCTCAGCCACTAGTGACTGCTTGGAGCAACATTATTCAGTGTTGTGCCCAAGTCTTTTATGGTATTCACACCATTTTCCTGTGTCCTTCTTTGACTTCTCATTTCCCTTCTTGTGTTGTGGCTTGGACTGGTTGTTCTTAAGAGTGCCCATCTTTTCTTTGTCCCTTGTTTTGTGGGTTGGGTTTATCTTTTCCCTGATTTGTCTATGAGGAGTTTTCAGATCCTAAGGCTCGCCTCTTCTGCTTAAATTTATGCTCGATCTTGACAGCATATCTATAAGTCGTACCCAATGATGTGATGTCTAGAAACTCCATTTCTATTTGAATGTATCTATGCAGACAGTTGTGGTATTTGAGCACCATATGTAGCTCAGAGTCTTTGATACCAATTTGGTGCACAAAGTTTGGAAAATATTGGTGAAATCTGGTATTCTCTGGTCCCTTTCCTGACACAGGGTGGTCCATCTTGTGTACTGGTCCTTGTAGCTTCCAACAAGGTAGTATTGTTCTTTAATGGCATCCCTAAAGGAATCCCATGTGGGGGAGACCACAAATATTACAGATTCCTCTATGGCCCTTTGCTCAAAGTAAGTATCCCACCAGTCCTTAACATGGGGGATGGCCTTGAGGAGTGAAAAAATAATATTTTCCCTACCAAAAAAATTGTGGACCGAAAAATACCCTTCGAGCAAATTCAACCATTTATCTACAGCATCCGCATATATCAGTCCTTAAAATAATGGAATATCAAAATTTACTTGTACCTTGAAGGGAGTTGCATGGTCGCTTGATGAAGATGTGTCTCCTGTGGGAAACCGTCGAAGGATCTATGCAAAGTTGTCCATAATTTTGTTCATTTGTTGCGCAAGGGATTCCTCAAGCAACATTTTAAAAGGATATCCTACTCCATCATCTTTCTTTTGTCCCCCATGGTTTTTTTTCAGGCTCGGTGTGGCCGATATTGCAAAGGCTTGATTGGTTCGAGTCCCAACTTCTTGTACCCAGATCTTTTCTGGGACATGCACGAAGAAAAATAAATGAAGAGAAGACCGCTTTGATACCATTGATCCATATTTATGAGTGGAACAAAATGAATAATATACTTAATACAATAACACAGAGATATGGAGAACACCGACATATATCTAGTGAACAATAACTTCTATTGAATAAATGAAATAGGTTGAAACTGTAAAATTGCAGAACTAAAAACAACTTGCTCGAATGGTGGTAGCTATCTCTGAGAAGATATGTGGTTGCTACACACATCCGTCTAAGAAGAATGATTAAAATCAGGCTCAAGAGGCCTTTTTAACATTACTCATGAATTCCAAAACCCTAGACATCCAAAAACTTGACCCTAGGAGATGAAATGCCAAAAATTATGTGGGCCCTGATGGGTAAGTTGGTACCTCAACTTTCTGGGGTCGTAACTTTTGCATACGACCTCAGTTTTAGGTGTGTGATAGCTCGTTGGAAAGGTATTTTCAAGAAATACACATTATGTTGTCAAACTCTAACTTTGTCTAGAGTTTGACTGTGGCAAGCCAAAAAAACATTGTTTAGGGCCCCAAAACATCCCTGTAAGTACAGAAAGATGTACTGACATGAAAAATTCCAAAATAAGCTAATTGGATTAGGTGGGAGGCCACCAATCTCCACCTGGAATCTATGTAGGGCTTCAGATAGCCTCGAAAGTGTATAACCCACAATTACAAATAATTACAGAAGAACGTGTTGAACTAACAACTGTCAAGAGGAGCCAGTTGGAATAGGTGGGTGGCCACCAATATCCACCTGGATCACCTTTATACTAGCGAAGTGATTAGATGAGGCCCAATGAAAAGAGGCAACACTATGACATTTCCCTTACATATATTATTACAACCATCTTAATAGAATCAACTTAATAGATGATATATTAAGAACTGCACCGACGTGAATTGTACCATGTCTTAATCTTAATGGATAATCTATTAATCATGTACATCAACACCATGACATCAAATATTTTTATGATTATAAATTTTAAAATCTTATATTTTATTAAGAACCGATTTCGATTAACAAAATGTTTGTAAGGTTTAATTTTATTTTTTTTAATCACAACTTTTATTTAAACATGCATAACACTTTATGTAGATTTCTTCATTAGCCATGTTTCTTATTTATATATTCTAATTACATTCAACCTTTGAATAATGAACAATGGATCTAATCATCAAAAAAATTTCATTAGGAGTTCCTCTCGTCTAAGGGCAGATCCTTCACACATAGATGGGGTCACGAGCTCTCCTCTCTCCTCTATGTATTATCACAGGTGGGGCACAAGCTTGGGTTCAATTTGTAGGTGCGAGAGTGGGGACACAAATTATAAATACACATGCACACACACACACTGAGAATGAGAATGATGACAATGGAATTTTTTATTGTTTTCATCATCGTCGTCGTGATCAATTTTCATTATTGTCATCGTTTTCAATGAGGATTATGAGAGGATGGTAATGATGACTATGATGAGGATGATTATTATGATGATTTGATGACGATGACGATGACAACAATGAATATCATCATGAGAACAATTATGAGGATTATAGTGATGACAATGATGACAATGCCGAGGATGATGATAATTAGGACGGGGGTGATGATGATGATGTTGATGACAATGAAAATAGGGGCATGGGTATGCATGCTAAAATATTCTTAGTACTAGCACAAATTGAGTACAATTACATTAAATTGTAACTTTTTAATTAGAAAAGGATCGTACACAAAAAAAACTTAGTGTTATATTTTTTATTAATATTCTTCTATTAATGGGGGATTTTTTCTCATGCTTATTCTTCTACACTTTTATTAATGTTATTTTTATTAGTTGAGGCTCCTTTCTCATGCTAAGTAATGTCTTCCATTGCATGTTTGGTCATACTTAGTCTTCTTACACTTTTATTAATATTCTTCCTATTAGTTGGCCTTCTTGCTCATGCTAAGCACTATTTCATGGCTTTTGTTGGCAATGGTTCAAGGGTATTGATATGAGAAAGTAGTTATTATGATATGTTTAGAGCAACTATGCATGGCCCTTTCATGGGATTTTGAATGTGCAAGAACACTAAGAGAGTATTTGTAAGTTTTAAACCTTTACAATATATCAATGCACACACAAATTCTTTATAAAACAGAAAGAAAACAATAGCATTCACACATAGTACTCAAAAATTTACCCCATAAACCCTTAACAAGGAAAACCAGCAAATGTTTAGAGTTGCACCTCTAACTCACGTCGTATCAACTTTACCATTTACAAATACAATATATATGATTATGCAGCATCTAAAAAAGTTAATCCATTGACCTAGATTAGATTACAACCTTAATTCCTTAACCAGAATTAGAAAACCATGGTCCATAAAGACGTGTGCCAAAACCTCCAAAAACGGACAAAAAAACTGCCCAAAAAACATTTTAGGGTTTCACCCCTAAACTCTAGAAAATGGGGAATTCCACCCCCACCCCCCCCCCCCAATACACCTGACACAATGTACAACAAGTGGGGCTAGTCATGCAAAGAATATAACACATACTCAACATTCTCCCACTTTTTATTGTCCTTGCATACAAGGGGCCCCAAGATTACATGATCAACAATGCCCATTGCTCCTCTACACCAAGAGAACTTCTAAATGCTTACAAACTTTGTCAATAAATATAGCATATTCTTCAAAGTGTCCACCTTCACTAGAAACACTTTCTTGTATTTAACCATGTTTCTCACAAAGTGATACTGAAAATCAATGTGCTTTGTCTTAGAATGGTAAGCAAGGTTCTTTGCTAGAAATATTGCACTCTGACTGTCACAATATAACCTTACAGCTTCTTGTAAAAACCCAATACATTAACATAATCTCTATAACCATACAGCTTCCTTACTCGCATGAGTGACTGCCTTGTATTCAACTTTTGTAGTTGAGAGTGCAACTACAAATTGTATGCTTCTCATCCAACTAATTGTCCCTCCAAATAGGTTAAACACGTAACCATTTGTAGATCTTCTTTGATCCAAATATCCATCCCATCATGTGTTAACAAATCCATGTATGTCCAACACTCTATCTATACCAAGTCTTCCTTGGTAGTAAATTCCATAATCTATAGTGCCATGAAAATACTTGAAAACCCTCTTTACAGTTGTCCAATGCTCCGTCCCTGGTTTTGACATATACCAGCTCAAAACTCCCATTGAATGTGCAATGTCCAATCTAGTACAAACCATTGTATACATCAAGTTTCTAACAACACTAGCATAAGGAACACGAGACATGTCATATTCCTCTTCCTCTTCTTGTGTCTTGGGACACTAATCTGCATATAACTTTACACCTATAGGAATAGGGACCTTGACTGGTTTATATTCCTACATATTAAACCTCTGCAATATTGTCTCAACGTATTTCCTTGTATTCAATAAGAGTTTCTTATGTGCCCAATCTATTTTAATTTCCATGCCCAAAATAAAATTTGTAGCACCAAGAACTTTCATATAAAATTTAGAAGACTTTCATATCAAATTTCCTTGATGTTTTCCTTGTTGTTTCCAATCAACAACATATCATCAACATACAGAGCCAAATAAATAAAATGATCACAAACTAATTTAAAATACACATAGTGATCACCTTTGCTCCTTGTAAACTACAGAGGGACTTTTTCAGCTTGCAAAATATCTCTTGCTTACCCTTCACTACAAAACCTTCTGGTGGTTTCATGTAAATTTTGTTCTTCAATATCCCCATGTAGGAATATTGTCTTTGTGTCCATCTGCTCTACTTGAAGATCAAAAGAAACAAAAACAGACAAAAGAAATCTAATAGAACTTAATTTATCATCAGGAGAAAAAATGTCACCAAAATATATTCTCTCTACCTGGGAATATCTCTTTGCTACTAGGAAAGTGTTAAACTTATCCACTTTACCTTTTGCATTCAACTTCTTCTTAAACACCCATTTTCTACCAATGGGATTTCTTCCAGCCGACAACTTAACTAGATCCCAGACCTCATTTTTATCCAAGGTCGACATTTCTTCAACTATGGCCTTCTTCCATAGTTTACCATCCTTTGAATCCATTGTCTCCCTAATAGTTCTAGGAACTTCATCAATAATAGATAAAGAAAAACTAGAGTGAAAAATCAGGTGGAGTATACATTTCTTGATGCCTTCTTTCTCAAACCGATCTCCTCAATACCGGAGTATGAGGTTCTTCTTCTTCTTCTTCTTCTTATTTATGTTCTTCTATTGAGTCAAATTCTTCACCCTCCAACTTAAACTCTATTGTCTCCGGTTATTTTTCCTTTAGTAGGACTTCATGTTTGGGAACATCTTTAACCTCTCTAAAGAAAACATCCTGATTGTAAACTATCTTCTTAGTTTATGGGTTCCAAAGTTTATAGCCTTTTATACCAGCTATAACCAATAAAGATACACTTTTCATCTTTATTATCCAACTTAATCCTATTTTCCTTTGGAACATGTTCATAAGCATCACAACCAAACACTTTGAGATATTCAAGAGAGCATTTCTTACCAATCCATGTCTCATGTGGATTTTTGTCCACAAACACTAATGAGGGTGATCTATTTACCAGATAACAAGCAGTACCCGTTACCTCTACCCAGAATTTGTGTCATAACCTGACACCACTAAGCATGCTCCTTGATTTTTCCATTAGCATCATGTTCATCCTTTCTACAACCCCATTTTGTTGAGGTATGTATGGAGTAGTATTTTTCCTTACTAGACCTCACTTCTTACATAATTCCTCAAATTCATTCCCACAAAACTCTCCACCATTATCTATCCTCAACGCCTTTATTTTCTTCTCTACTTAATTTTCCACGAGATCTTTAAACTCTTTAAATTTACCAAAGACCTCGGATTTGTTTCGAAGGAAAAAAATCCATCTATTCCTAGAGAAGTCGTCAATGAATGAAACATAGTACATAGATTTACCTAGTGATGGAATAAGCACAAGTACAAATAAATCACTATGTACTAATTATAAGATTTCCTTTGCTCTTGTAGCACCATATGTGAATCTTACCCAATTTTGTTTACCACATATACAATGTTCATATAAATAAAAATCTAGTGTGTAATTAGATACACTTTCAACCATATCTTTACCATGTAGTGCTCAAATTCCCTTCCCTCCAATATGTCCTAGTTGTTAATACCACAACATTGTCTTTTCTCCAGAGACAATAGGGGTTTTTTCTTCTTCATTTCCACCCTCATTAACAATAGAATTGTTACACCCATTACTGATAGTGCTTCCCAACAATTTGTACATAGTTCTATTATGAACTCCCCTCATCAACACCATTGCTCCTCGAACCATTTTGCAAGTCTCCTTTTCAAACATTGTATGTACAATTATGTCACTCATCTTACTTACATATCAAGTTTCTAGCCAACTCTAGAATGTTCAAAACCCCTGGGAGTGTGCTAATCCTTCCATCCTTGAGTCGCAACTTGATTTTCCCTCATCCTATTATTATATCTATCAATTCATCCCCTAGGAAAGTTTCACCCCCCTTATACTTTTCATATTCATAGAACCACTCCCTGTGGGGATTCATATGAAAATAAACACCTTAATCCATTAGTCATACATCATGATCTGCATGTGTACCTGAAGAAGCCAAGTACACATCCCCTCCTTCCTCTAAGGAGGTCTTCCATTCTATGTAAGGAACGTCATCATATCTCTTCCCTCTCTCGACATTGTTAGATCTACAATCCTTCTTGTAATGCCTAGTTTTACCACATTTCCAACATTTCCTTAGAGATTTTCTTGGAGATTTATATCTCCCACTTGAGGACTTATTTTTATTTCTATCAACGGAACGTCCTCTTATATATAAGGCATATGTGCTTTGACTATCCATGGTTTTCCTCTTCATTTCTTTTGATAATAAGGATGCCACATCATCAAATTTTAGTGTGGTTTCATTACTTTGAATAGCTACTACCAAATTGCCCCATGAATCTGGAAAAGAACATAGTAAACTAATGCACTTATCTTCATCACAAATTTTAATTTCGACAGACAAAAATTGACTTACCACATTATTGAAGTCATTTAGATGCTTTGTCACCAAGTCTCCGTCATTCATCCTCGAGAGGTACATCTTCTTTCAAAGGAAAAGATTGTTTACCAAGGACTTAGACTGATACAAAGACCCTAACTTATCTCATAGTTCCTTGGTTGTAGCTTCTCCTGAGACATTTAGTAACATTGAAATTGAAACACACAACTGGATTGGGCTATTTCACTTTCTATCCAACTTCATCTATTCTTCCATCAACATACCTATAGGTGCAGTACCAAGATCCACAAGGACCCATTGTTCTTTATCTACCAGAAGATCTTCTATATTTAGCTTCCAAATCTCAAAGGTTTTCCCATTAAATTTCTTAATCTCAATTTTCTTTCACCACAAGAATCACCGCTATATATCTCTTACTGAAACCAAGTTTATCACTGACCCAAGATATCTGAACCCTTAGCAACAAAGGCATCCCACTAAAGCCTAAAAACTCTAAAATATATCTCTTTTAAAACGAAACTACTTCATTGCTTAATTTTATTATTAACGAGGGGTTCATTTGTGAACTTGTGAAACACTGGTACTATATGCATAGAACTAAAGATCTGAAGATTTATTGATTACCTATAAAATGCCTATTTTTAAACAATTATTCTAATCAAAGAACAAAATTAAGTTATAGTAATGAAACTTACTTAAGAACTAATCTGATTGTATATCTTTTGGTTTGACTGGTGGCAACACTTTACTTTGGGACAACTATACTTAGTCATAAGATTGTCCTTTGTATGTGATGCAGGAGCATCGTACAAAGCCAAAGCACGTGCCTAGCTAAAGGAACAGCTGGACGCGCAGATGAAAAAAGGGCACGTTTTTATGAAAACATTTTGAATTTTGAAATCTGAAGCATTAATGAAATAGCTAGGAGAAGTGTACTTACATTTATGTCTTGGAGATATGAACAGATCTGGAGAAATTACTCTCATCTGTCGAATGTAATAGGCATTTAAGTTTGTTTAATGAAAGTAGGTAGATTTGATTTAATAGATTAGACAGTTTAGAAGCGTAGGAGGGAAAACGGATATAGACACCCTCACCCTTGTATCATTGTAACAAGAACATATTATCATTCAAAATTCATAAGCTGGAGAGTTGTAACAAAGAGTTGTAGAGAAGAACCCATGTATAGGAACACTTGAGTTAATATATGAAACTCTGACTCAATTTTCATGGTGTTACGATGTTTACTATTTACATTTGTTAAATGGTATGTTTACAGTTATTTTGTTTCTTTGTTATGCATTTATCTCAATGTTGTGTCGTATGTATGATTTCATGTTAAATGTATGAATTCAGAAAGAGAAGTAGAATGAGTTTCAATTGTTTATCTTCCTGAGAATTCCTACAAGGAGTGAAGTAAACGTCCGCAAGGTGTGCATTGACAAGGGTCTGAGTTTTATCTCAGAAAGCTCAGGAGAGATATCGTTGTTCTCATACCAGCAGAAGTGCAGGTGAAGCACAGAGTCGTGCAAGGTGTGCGTAGGCTAGTTGAAATCTTTGGATTTATCAACTAAGGTGAAGGTTGAAGGACCATTGTTGCAAAGAGTGCACAGGGTCGAAGACTCAAATAACCAGAGGTTATTTGAAAATTGTCACAAGGATTGCGAGCAAGATTCCTTTTGGAGGCTTGA
This sequence comes from Picea engelmannii, assembly GCA_009831015.1. Lineage (NCBI taxonomy): Eukaryota > Viridiplantae > Streptophyta > Pinopsida > Pinales > Pinaceae > Picea > Picea engelmannii. The sequence continues at coordinate 46,741 of ML842472.1, read as the reverse complement.
GTTTTCAAGTGAAATCTCAGGAGGGATAACACCTTTGAAGTGTTCAAAGGGAGACGGAGGTTGAAATCATCTCGGAGAAGTCAAGTTCAAGTGGAAGGATGCCAAGTCATTTTGGCCTGACACCCTTGAGAAGAGTGAACGGACGGTGAGAGGCCTTCGTGAAGGAAGTGTCGAGGTTGCGAGAGTCGTTGGATCTTACAGAGTTGCAAGGGGGTTAGAGGCCGGTGAAACCCGTCACCCAGAATTCGAGGGTTAATATGAGTCGTTGATCTCATTTCAACCCATGTTGTTGGATCATCTCGCAAATTCGGGGGTTCGTGAGTTTTGGAGGCCAGACCAAATTCTTGGTCTCGCGAAGTTCCAAGTTGCGAGGAGTAGGGAAGGAGATCTAGACCGTTGAATCCAGGCCACGGGAGAACCGTTGGAACAGAACCTTTGCGAGGTATCATGTATCGAGGGTTCGGGGGATTGAAAGAGTTTATTTTCGACTACGAAGTCATGAAGTGACGAGCACCGAGGGCTTGTATGAACACGGGGCACATCTGTTAGGTGGGGGGCGCGTGGTTGACAGGTGGCGTAACAACAAGCGCCCAAAGAAAAGTGGAATTGGGTGACAGGTGGAGAACACACGTCGCCTGGGAAGAAGTCAACCCATTTTTGACTTATCGTGTCTCGTGGATTCGCAAAAGAGGAGCACGAGGGCTCAACACTCCAACTCGCGAAGTCGCGAGTTGCGAGTAGTGCTAGTGTTTAGCCTAGCCTACGGTTATATGTAGTAGGCGCTAGTGAGGAGGGAGCCATAACCATATTGCATCTCGGGTATTGGAGGTTTGGAGAAAGAGGAGTCGAGGTCATCGACTCACGAAATCGCGAGTTGCGAGAGGCACTTGCGATAAGGCCCGGTTGTGGTCGCATGGAAATGTAAGGCTCGCACCTGGGGTTAAGTTGCGCAGGGCGGGTTTTCACGAAGGACCTATGGATCGGATTCGTGAGGTTCCAATAGGGATCTGAGAGAGCCGCTTTGGCTCAAGGAGAATTTAGAACGATCCTGTGCGGATCTCGGATAGAGGGTCGGGGGTCTGTGTCATTAGTATGCTTTGTTATGTGAAACACAATATATATGAACATTTCATTACATAATTAAATATAAAATACACTCCATTCAAAACAATAATGAAATTACAAAATTAATCTAGTAGCAATAAAGAACAACATGAGTAAGGAGCAAGATTATACACAAGAATAAAAAGAGTTTTACAATTTGACAAACAATTAACTGAAACAAAAATATGAACAAGGTTATTTACAGCAAAACCCTCCTTCAAAAAGACTCAACAAACACAAACACTCAACTACATCACTTAAGACAATAACTCATGAAAACCATAGTTAAGTTGCATATATTACTCTAAAATTGAAAATTATAGTTTATTCACACTATTCTTTTCATTCTCTATATATCCAAATGTGAGAGAAATGGTATATATATATATATATATATAGTCTTCGAACTAGAATCTTTTTACAACTACTTCTAAACTGAAATATTTATGAGTATCCATGGAGATATGGAAAGATAAGAAATTGTCCATTGAAAATTTTTAATTGTCAATTTTCACATGCAACTCTATGTGACTAATTTTGTATTTGAAAATTGCTTCCTAGTGATCTAATAGTAAAACCCCGGTTATTATCATTGAACAAATTTACACTGAAATTATTGATTGAAAACATATGCAGTGGAAACAACAAGATCATAGATGAATCGTCAATACACAAGAGACACAAGAATTATGTTTTGTAACTTTATCCAATCCTTCAAATATGAGGATAAAACCAGTCCTCTCAATGTCACCAAAACTGAGGACAAAACCAGTTCTCTCAGCCAATACAATGTCACTAAATCTGAGGACAACCTTATCCTCCAATAACCATACAAATTAGAAAACCAAACCTCAACAATATTATGGAAATATTTTATGCCCATGAATTTGTTGTAGACCACCTGTATTTTTTGTTGATGTCACCTGTCATCCTGGATGGATCTATACCTACCCATAAAAATATATTATATGTGATTCACCTTGTTGGAAACCTACGTACATATGTTGTTTTCTCCATGAAAACTCGTGTATTCTCTATACATGATTCATCCATCTACAACCTGCGTATATACACGCTTCGTCCCCTTGCAAACTACATATAGTACAAAAAAATCACTCCACATGTGTGACCTTTTTCGCTTCTCTCTTCAGGGTCATATTTTCCACCTTGCAGATTTTCCCTTTGTTGAGCTCACCAAGCCTCCTAACACAAGTGTAGACTCACTTTATGCTAACTCCATTCTTCCATGTGATGATCTAATGTCACAATGACTTGACCTTTATTTATACAAGTCCAAAAACGGGTTTAAAAGAACCCCTTCACAACTCAACATTAAATTAGAATATTTCATTCTCCTATTGTGGGTGTGGAATCCCATCACAAGCCCACAAGACCCCTCATCTTTATCATGAGGCCCTAGCCTCATTTCTAGGCCTATTTTGATGAAATGAAAGGAAAAATAGTGCAAACTAAAACTCCCACATGCCTGACACCTTGGCCTCTTGTGGGAATACCTCCCGAAGCTACAAAAATCAACACCCCCTCTTAGCAAGGGAGGTATCCCATCCTCCAACACATGGATGCATCACTGTCGTGCACAGTAGATATAACTATGAATCTGCCACCTCATCTGTACTCTAGTAGTATATACTGGCTACTCCCTCTATCACTGTGGAAAATGGGTCTGTGAACTCTGTCACGGGAAAAGGTCATGTTGTCAAGTCTTTCTGACTAGCTACATCCATGATCATTGGAGAAAAACTTGTTTTTCAATCTGTCTGATTGGCCACATCCTCGGTCACTGAGGAAAAATCTATTTGATTGGTCGCATCCTTCGTCACTGAGGCAAAATTTTTGTGACTGGTCACATCCTCAGTCACTGAAGAAAATCATGTTGTGCAAGTTTCCTCACTGGCTACTCCCTCTGTGACAGAAGAAAATCATATGTCTTGACTGGATATCTCCTCTATGACTGTAGAAAATCTTGTTGACTCAACTGGATACTCCATGGAAGGTACACAACTCTCAGAAGCCTCCTACTCATGCATCTCCTTTCTGACCTCCTCAACCCATGAAACCTATCTTTCAATGTAATACCCCTATTTCCCCCAACTTGTAATTAATCAATAATTAGGATTACCATGCTATGGCATTTGAACGATGTAAATATTTTTTTTTTATATTTCCAATGACTGACTATGAAGGTGAAGCCTTGAAGTATTGTCCATGATATCATTAGAGGAAAGAAAAAGGATAACTATAGAAAGGATTCATTATGTCAAATGACCCAAATTTCTCCTTGTTGGGAATAATAAACCCCCTTTGGATCCTAAGGAGAGGAATCGGTTAATGAAGGAAGGACTGGTGGTTGAATAATAAACCACCCCCATGAATGGAAGCATGGTCTAGTTGAGGAGACAGGAGGCTATCAACCCAAAGTACCACATAGTCCTGCAAACCCAAGTTTACTCGAGTTTCTTTCTGACAGAAGGAATAGGATAAGTGGAGAACCATCCTAGGAAGGAAAAGGAGGAAAAAGATACACACATAGACAGTTAAAGGAGGAGACACGTGGGAGCCTCTATAGAGAGAGGAGAGATACTAGACAAGAGCGCATGCACCGAGGGGAATGTACGACCCAGTTATGTAGAAGAAAAGAGGAAGGCCGCAAGCTTGATGTTGAGGAAGCATCTAATAAACCTAGTAGGGTTTCTATGACAAAGAGAGGATCTTTGAGAAACAACATGCATTCCCTAGTGATGTCATGGCTTGGCATGGGGGTGGCCAGAGCATTAAAGAATGAATGCCTATGAGCCTATAGTAGGGTGGAAAGACAAATACCCACAGTCAGTTGATTGGTTGTAGCTTATAATAGATAAGTACTTATTGTTCCTTGTGCACTTAAATTGAGATGTATGATTTGAATTTATGTGATGGTGATGCTTTGTGCCTCTCGTGAAATTAACGATTATAATGCCTAATTTCTCTTCTATAAGTCGTTTCTTTTGAATAGGTGTAAGGTGATAAGTTTGGTCTCCGGGCTGGTTCAAAAATACCCCGCCCTGTTTTAGAACTTAAGTTCTGCGAATTTGAAGGAGCTTCCTTCAAACTAGTAGCCTGAGAAACTATAGGCTCATTCCCACAATCTTAACCAAATCTTGACTAAGATATGATCTTACAGCCCGAGACTCATTAGAGGGTCCACATGACCAAGGTTTGGGAACCCTGCGCTAGCCAAAAGGAGCTAATCCTTTCTGGCTTTGGAACTCCGGGAGCTCGGAGCTCTGGGGTGTTGTGACCTTAACCAAATCTTGGCCAAGAGGTATGACTGTAGCCTTTGGGGCTTGAAAAATATCCATATAACCATGGGTTAAGTTCGGAGGGAGCTAAGTGTTCGGGACTCCGGGAGTCTGGAGCCCCGGGGAAATAAGTATTACAAAGACCAAATTACATCAAAGATGACCTATCAAGTCGGTGGCTTGATGGTGGACCGACAGCTGGCGGTCATTTACCCATCACCGTGGGACTCATCCCCACATTAAACCCTAGTCCACTTACCGGTCGCAAAGTAACGCGAGACGTAGATATAAGGACACTTGACAATTTCCCTGACCGTTAGATCTACGCCAAGGTCATTCTAGCGTTGATTGCTTCGGGAGAGCAATGGGGTTGCACCTCCAAAAATTCTAAATTTTGAATTTACGAAGTGACGTGGACTGTCAATCCTTGGATCCTTCGAGATACTTCTGAGTCGTCAATATGGGGACTTTGTTTAGAACCCTTCTTAATCGTCCATCAACCAGGACACAAGTCCATGGATCGATTATATCCGGGAGGTTTTGAACTGTTGGTGAATGTGCACATCATCATAGTGTCGAAGGCCAGAGTGACGTGGCACACTGATGTCATCTAGGTTAATGTGGACACGTCATAGGTGTGACATGTGTCACCCTTGTCCCCTGCCAAATATCATCAGTTGAACTTGGGAAGTTGGATGAGAGGCCACGTGGCAGGAGATCTCGTGATCCGGAGGAATTTGGATGAGGGTCATCGAAGTGTGAAAGGTCTCGAATTCACAAACAACGGAGTAAATCTTAGTTGTTGATAGATAGGGGACGTGTGGCACCCGATCTTATAGTTTGGAGACTTGTCACTCCGGGGAATTTGAGATGTGGTGTGTTGATAAGGTCCGAAGTCTAGATTTGCGAAGCAACGGGAGCTGTGGATCTATGGATCTACGTGGACATATATTGAGCATGAGATATGAAGGACGTTAGAAGTTTTTTTGTCTGGGGTTGACGTGGCTCACTGACGTAATCCATGGTGACTTGGCCCCGCAACTAAGGTGTCATGTGTCATCGGGATACAGACATTTTGCAGATCCCTTATGCCTATTAGAGTGTGACACATGTCAACTCTGGCCCTTGCTACGTGTCATCCCTTGGTACGTGCACGCCTGGCCAAACTAGTTGGTGAAGTGACCGGGACTCAGGAAGCCTGGGACTTCGGGACTCCGGAGGATTTAGGGGTGTAGTGTTGTAGAGAGACCAAAGGGCCCGAAGGCTGGAGCCACGTGGAAAGCTTATGGGACTTTGGGAGTTTGAGACTCTAGGAGGTTTTGTGCATAGATAGAAAAGGGGCACTTAGTGTCGAAGCACTGAACGCCAAACTACCCTTAAGTGTATGCCTTAACGAGGAGGAAGATCTACCATTGGAATTAATGGTGGATGGATTTCCACCATAGATACAGGAGTGTTGGGAGCTCCAAGACTTCGGAGAATTATGGATAACATGTATGAGATGGACCCACGTGAAAACCATGTGGCCCTTGACTATTAACGCCCAAAGAACTTTGGAAATTCCTATCTCTCTACCCTGAGATCGGATTCGATCATGGAGACAGTGGTTGGAAATATCTTGATGAGCAGAACGTGATGGACATCCCAGAAAGAGGATGTGACATGGTTCAAGGAAAACAAAATTTTATGCCCCATCCTTTAAAGGAGTATTTAGGGGTCAGGTGTGTTGCAAATTGGTATCAGAGCATGGCAACAACACTTGGCCTGCCTTGTCTCATGCATGAGTCGTAAAAAGAAATATTATTGGAGGATGTTAAGGGGTGATGCCCTATCTTACACATTCCTAAGAATCTTAGTTAAACCTCTACCAAAGAGGAATGAAACTTGCTACTGTTGATAGATGTTCAGGAAATCTGCATTGTATGTTGCTAATATTTTGAATAAAGAAGGTGACTTCACTTTGCAATTGTATGTGTTGTTGTACAGCCATAAGAGAAGGTTACCAAGGCTAAGGTGATCTTGTTAAGAATATTATTTTTGAACAGAAATTTTTTGCATAAGTTACTTGAGTAGAAGGATGCATATTAAAATTCAATTGGGATATTACCCAACAATATTGAATCATGCTAGACTGTGGCAGAAGAAGACTATCATTTCTTTGATAAGTGATAGCCAATCCTACATTAGTAGGATTATACTGATGAGCACTAATAGAAATACTTGGATGTGATTGGATTGAAAGGAAAAAGGTGACCCTTGTTGGTTATTTCCATGTAGAAGGGGTAACATCATTATGAATTATGACTGTGAGACTAGTTATATGAGTGATTGTAATATGTCACTAAAGAACACTAATATTAAAACTAAAATGTCAATGTAAAAGGGGTGTAAGAGATGCACCTACATATATGTGTATAAAATGTGCTTAGAAGAATAATATAACTGCAAGCCCTCAACTTAGAGGGAAGCCCAATGTTGAGTGTCTCTATGAGGCTTGTCATAAGGATGGTTGCAATATCCTTGGGAGGAGGATCTGGAAGTCTGATATGTCCATGTCTGTTGGAGAAATTTCTATTTTCGACACACTAGTTCAGTGGGAGTAACACTAGTTCATTGGGAGTTAATTGACTAGTTCTATTTTTACCATCACTATTATGCATGCATGCATTCCTAAGGAAAGATAATTGTTTGATTGTTTTTCTTAATTATGGAATGCTTTGCCCTATATATGAGTGTATTCCACTCATTCATTGTATCATATTGATCATGATCTATGTATCAATCATCATCTCATTGGAGTAGTGTGAATATATTTTATCATTCTTCCATATTGAATCTCTCTTCCTTTCTTGATAATCTTTGTTTGTACTTGCTTTAGCTAGATCTCCTGTGCAGGTTTCCATGAAACACTGACATGGTATCGGAGCTATGCTTCTTGGAGCAAGCCAGACAAGCCAAAGAATAAGGAAAATTGGGTTTTCGGCGAGCTAAATCCGTGTTCGTAACTTTCAGCAATTATTCCTCCCAAAATATTACGTTTTTGAGAAAAAAAAAGCCTGTAACGAAAGTAAATCGGCCCATTTTGGAAGTGGGTTTTCAACCGTTTGGCGAGATTCTTCATTGTTTGCTCAGAAAATGATCTGCAAGATAGTCTCCTGAAACTGATACAGATCCATGGTCGTACCTTTCCACATTCAGTGCTCCCAAAATATTATGTTTTGGAGGAAACGACCCTCAAGGAAAGTAAATCGGCCCATTTTGGAAGTGGGTTTTCAACCGTTTGGCGAGATTCCTAACTGTTTGCTCAAAAATGGGAGAGACAGATATGACAACTATTATACAACCAAACTTGGTGGTAATCCTCACACCATACAATTATTTTGATTGGAAGCCCAAGGCAGAATTCCAACTCAGAAGGAAAGGATTGTATAATTTGACGATGGCGACAGAAACAAAACCTACATCAGCGATTGAGAAGATGAGATGG
>ML842472.1:13779-38751 GCA_009831015.1 Picea engelmannii | reverse complement strand
ATGAAGTGCATAGAGATATGTTGGGACATATCTAAAAATTGTTTATTGGTTTAAAAGCTATGATACTTGCACTTTTATTTTTACATGACGACTAACATAACTATGATGTATGTCATGTGTAGAGAGAAATTGGGATTGTTGAGAGAGATGGTTTCCAATGATGGCCAACCTCAAGCAAAGATGACTATGAGCAGGTTGTTGTGGAAATATTGTTGAAGGGACTTTAGAAGTCCCCAGGAAGCACCATTGATAAGGTAATATCGGAGAGGGTGTCGGTAGCCAAAACATGTATAAAAAAAGTGTTCATGCCTATGTGGCACAAGGTATGAAGGGATTGGGTAAGCATACCTTCTGAAATGTTTTATTGTCTTAATGTTATGCATTAAATTTTGAAAGGTAGTTGTATACCATGGATACCCAAGTAGGGTATGATTCAGGAATAAAACCTTGATCAAATCAGGTTAATAAAGAATCTAACATAGGAGATGAATGTGATCCATTCATCGGAGGGAAAACTGATCTCAGTCATCATATTGACTTAAATATCCATTGGAGTTAATGGATCAAACACCATATGTTCGATTAGATCGACGGTCGGGAATCATTGCAGAGCGCGAAGGCAAAATTAATGAACGTGCGAGTTTATGGTTCGCAATCAACAAGCACCATTGATCTCATCGAGGTGGATGATCAACGGCCATGATTGAAATATTCGGGCAAGAACTTTTCAAATTGCATAGATTAAACTCTTCGATAAATAATGATCACATTGGGGTTCTACAATCACTGTGAATCGTTGATCTATGAACGATCGGTGGGTGAACCTACAAGGGACCCACATGTTAATGTTGTGTATATTGGTACTGTGATCGACCTCTATGAGTAATTCGTAAGTCCAGTTTTAAATTATGTCGACATTTAATAAGGATCTGGAAAGGTTTAACTTCGGCCTTGCATCATTGTGACCCTTGAAAGAATTCATGAACTAATATGTCTGCATTGACCAATCAAGGAATGATTGGAAAAAAAAGTGCTCATAGACAGCACGTTGATTTAATGAACTGAGAAGATGCATATGGTAAAATAATGGGGCATATATAGGGCTTCCCATTGTGGAAGAAGCATCCTCCAATACTCTACAAAGATGTATGATTAGCAAGGAGAGAAATTAGGTGACCCTAAATGTTGGTACCCTGATTATCGGTAAGGAAAGGAATGCTTAAAGGCATTCATGTGAGACTTTGAGTTTCAGGAGTGATGATTTGAGGTTGTGGTCGATTTAAATCAGAAAATATGGTTCTGCTATAATAATAAATATGGACAGAGAATCCATATGGTAATAAGTGGATTGAGTTCCAACACCCCTTGGAAAAAGTGCCTGACATGAAATATAATAATTTAAAACCAATGTAAGGGTACATGGGGTATGGATGTGGCCATAGATATTGGCACACTTATTAAAGTTATTGGATATATGAAATGCATTCGGAAAGATTTAGTATATTGAAAGGATGCATACGTAAATATTGATATTTCCTTTTTTCTTTGTATCCTTGAATAAATGAAAATAACTTGGGTTGTTAGTATGCATAGTTTTGAAAATATAAAGTGCATGAAAACTAACAATTTGTTTGGTTGAGGAATGTGGAACTTGCGGGGAGAAAAGGGTCTTGGATATGGAAATATTGTAAGTCCATATGGGAGACAAATTTCCTGCTGAGACAGACTGTTATGGGAAGAAAAATCCCATACTTGTGAATCTGGTTCCTGTGTAGAACGGATCTGAAAAACAAAATGTGGAATTTGGAAATCTGTGGGTCACAAATTTGCAAGAAAATTCTGAATTTGAAATTGATGATAATATCTCATAATTTTGTATACCTGTTATATAGGTGAGACGAAAAAGATATGTCTCGGGAGGACAGGTGAAGGTTGTCAAGCTAGAAAGCATGAAAAAGGATATTAATTGGGACATGAGAACCTTGTGGCAAGCCATGATCACCTAAAATATGTTGTTTTTTTGTAACACAAGATGGAGGGACACCTCGACAGATAAATTCTGAGGGACCCCTCAACTGTAAGGCTCAATGAAGTCTCTAAAATTATTCTTGTGCAAGAAAGCCTTGGCAAGGCAAGATGGATCGCCTGGGGAACTGTATAGCAGAAAAGGGGATGCATGAACCTAGGCCTGGAGGATGAGTGACTGCAAGGAATAGGAGACTTTGATAATTATTATAAAACTATTGATCGAGATCATGCACACAATGGGCATGTCCAGGAAAAACAGTGATCCAAGAAAACAAGACATCCATGTGGATACAAATCCATGAACTATGCAGATAATTATTGTGCTACGTTGTGAAATATTTTTCCTCTTGAATTTTGAACAACAGTCATATGTTTTCACATGAAATTGTGACTAATGTGCTTGTTGTCCAAGAATTAGTGAAGACAGGTGAAGAAGGCCAAGAGTCTAAAAAGGCCCTGACCAAGAAAGAGGGTCAACATTTCTGAAGCAGTTGAATGAGAAAGGCATGGAAAAGGTTACTGAGAAAGAACATCAAGGACGATGTTCCTTTTAAGAGGGAGGGTATTGTAATACCCATGTTTCCCTCAGCTTGTAATTAATCATTAATTAGGATTACCATGTTATTCCATGTGAACAATGTAAATATATTTTGTTTATATTTCCAATGACTGACTGCGGGGGTGAAGCCTTGAAGTATTGGCCATGATATCACTAGAGGAAAGAAAAATGAAAACTATAGAAAGGGTTCATTATGTCAAATGACCCAAATTTCTCCTTGTTGGGAATAATAAACCCCCTCTGGATCCCAAGGAGAGGAATCAGTTAATTACGACAAAAGACTGGAAAACTTATATTAGATATCTTTGCGGAGTACAAATGTCTAATGCGGCTGAATAAAAATGAATCACTTGGATAGATAAATGAAAAAAGGATCTTATCCAGAATACAATAAGACAACTAAACGATAATACTCGATAATAGATGAACACTGCGAGATCAATGGATGATCTGGAGCTATGGCATCTCACACAGTAACTGTTGCAAGTCCAGAAAGTTCCCCTGGTGGCTAGATCTCTCGGATCAGCCTGGAAATTATCCCAAACAGTGCACCATGATGTCCCTCTCAGTCCTGGTGACTGACTGACCCCTCTACTGGTGTGGTTGGACCTTAGATGGACCCCCCTGGGGGAATGCGCCCCTCTTCTACTAGAAAAATGTGCCCTAGTGATTCCACCATCGGAATCGGATGATATATGTCTCAAATTGATCACCCTGGTCTACTGTGAAATGGGTCAGAAGGGTTTCCCTGGATATGATATGATGACCGCTCAGGAATCCAGAATGTGTCCTCCCCAAGTGTCGTAGTCCCAATGTCTAGAAAATTCACCCCAGATGATTCTTCCGTTGGAATCTAAAGAGAAACCAGGAAAAAGATGCATATGGCCTTCCTCTGAACTTGGTTGGAGGGGAATCTATGAACTCTCCCTGAATGAGACAAGTCGATCCACTAAACCTCCTCAGAAGTTGTGCCCTCTCCCTGACAAGTGTGCCCCTTCTATTGAATCATGTAGAACTATTGTTGAAGATTGATGAAAGACCTGTGTGACCTCCCCAATGACTAGGGTGTGTCTCTCAACATTGAAATCAACCACTAGTGTATTCCTCCTAGAATCCACTGAACTATCTCTCCTGAGATGCACCTCTCTCCTCAATGACAAGTCAAAATCTACATAATGATGAATTATTTTGTTGAAACTTCTCTTATAGTTTCCTAAAACCATAATTCATTGTTGACTTCTAATTTTAGCTCATATGTTCTAGTTTTATCTCAAGTTGGCTTAAAAGCACTTTTAGCCACTTTTATCTCAATGTCACTTTCTGATTATAACATCTTTGACTGGAATGACCTCTAGTAACCCTATTTACCCCTATCTGGCCCTGGATATATTCTAATGGGATTGTTTAGACCATTTAGCCTCCTCTCTGGAGCTCCTATTTGGAAAGGGACATTACAGTCCTCCCTTCCTGAAATTGCTTGTCCTCAAGCAATACCAATCCAGGGTGTTGCAACACCTGTTCACTCTCCCAAGTAGCATCCTCTACAGGAAGCACTCTTCATCTGATCAAACACTCTCTGATGAGCCTTCTCCTCAGTTTTCGATCCCGAAACTTCAGTATCTCCTCTGGAACCAACTCCAATTGTCCCTCCTCATACAATGGGGGAAGCTCCTCTGATGTGCTAGTGAATTGTCCCACCACATTCTTGAGGAAAGATACGTGGAACACGTTATGAATCTTGCTCCCTTCTGGAATCTCTAGCTCATAAGAAACCTTTCCTATTCAGCACATGATCCTGTAAGGGCCATAAAATCTGGGCTTGAGCTTCTCAGCCCCACTCTTCTTCAGAGATTATTTTATGTAAGGTTGGAGTCTTAAGAAGACCAAATCCCCAACCTCAAAATTGTGCTCTATCTTGTGCCTGTCCACACTCATCTTTTGTTGATTTTGTGTCGTTTGTGGGTTCTCTTTAAGCACTTTGAGAATCTCCTAACTCTCAGTGTTCCAATCCTTGGCCTTAGTATCTCTTCTCTCCCCGAAAACCAAGTCTACCAAAGTGGGGGTATCATACCCATACAATTCTCGAAAGGGTGTCATACCAATGGACATGTGGAAAGTGGTGTTGTAGAAATGCTCTCCTAAATGTAGCCACCTGACCCATGTTCTTTGTTGTCCACTGACATAGTTCCTCAAATACCCTTCAACCCACTTGTTGACGATCTTGGTCTACCCATCTGTTTGAGGGTGATAGCTAGTGTTGAGTGTCAACTTTGTCCCCACCAATCTAAACAACTCCCTCCAGAATGTCCCAATAAACCGACTGTCCCTGTCATTGATGATGCTCCTCGACAACCCATGAAGTCTAATGACCTCTCTGAATAATAACTCGACTAAATGAACTACATTGAACTATGTCGGTATGGCATAGAAGTGAGAAAACTTGGTCAATATTTAGACCACTACATAAATGCATTCCTTACCCTGGACCTTGGGTAGGCCTGTGATGAAGTCCATTTCTGCTCCGAAATGGGGAGTGGATGAAGTAGCCATGCGGGAAGCGTATGCTATGACTTGTTCTGCTGACAAGTCACACACTCACCGATGTACCTCATAATGTCATGTTTGAGGCCCTTCCATGACAACCTCTCCCTGATCTGCCTATAGGTATTGAAAAACCCCTGATGGCCTATTAGTGGTGAATCATGAATTGTTGGGAGGATCTTCTTCTTGAGCCCTGAATCTGGTACCAAGTAGACTGTGTCCTTATAGAATATGACATATTTAATTACCCTGTACCGATCATTCTGAATTTGTCCATCCAGAATCTTGCAAGCGAACTGGTTCTTGGAATATTCCACTAACAAGTAGGATTTCCAATCCGCTGAAATCTCCATCAAAGAACATGTCGCAAGTCTCCTAGATAGTGCATTAGCTACAATGTTCTTCTTCCCTTTAACGTAATCTATGTCGAAGTTTAATTCTTGTACCTTCACCACCCCTTTCTGTTGGCGCTCACTAAGGTCCTTCTACTCAAGGAAATACTTCAAGATGTTGTGATATGTTTTGACCATGAATTTGTTGCCCACCAAATATTGTTTGAATTTGGTTAAGGCGTGCATGATTGCCATCATTTCCTTTTAATAGATAGAGTAAAACCTCTCGGGATGACTGAGCTTCCTTCTCTCAAATACAATGGGGTGTCCTCTGTGCATCAAAAATGCCCCAATATCGTCGTTGGATGCATCACACTCTAATACGAATGGTAGAGAGAAGTCTGGTAATGTTAACACTGGACATGTGCACATGACTTCCTTCATGTGATCAAAGGCTTTATGTGACGCATCAATCCAAATGAAAGCCCCATGCTTGGTGAGATCTATCAGTGGTTCTCCAAGATGACAAAAACCCCTAAGAAACCACCTGTAATAGTTGCATAACCCAAAGAAGCTCCTCAACTCTATCACATTCTTGGGTGTTGGCCAATCCATAATGGCCATGATCTTCTTTCGGTGTACCTGTACCCCCTGTGCATTGATCATGTGGACCAATTAAATTAGCTATGTCATAATGAACTCACACTTGGACTTTTTGTCATATAGTGACTTCGCCTCCATGATGCTCAATACGTCATCCAAGTGCCTCATACGCTCCTGCCATGTCTTGTTGTAGACCAAGATGTCTTTGAAGAAAACCAAGACTGATTTCCTCAATCGATCCCTGAATATGTATTAAATGCATTTAAATGCTCATTCAATGAACTCCCATCACTCATTCTCAGAAGATATAATTTATTTCTGAGAAATAGCTTATTTACTAGAGATTTTGACTGGCATAAGCTTCCCAGCTTGTCTCAAAGTTTCTTGGTCAAATATTCACCTGAGACATTCAATAGTACCGAATCTGTAAGACAAGTTCGAATCATACTTATTTATCTTATTTTGAGTTTCTCCCATTCTTCCATCGACATTCCTGTCGGTTGGGTACCTGGAACTGCTCGCCATTCTTTAAGACGATCTTTAACACAATTTATGACTTACAACTCTTAATGTACCTAGGGTTTAGCTATCAGATTCAATATTGGTAAATCAATATCTAATACAACTGTCAAATCTTAACACAACTCTAATACCACTTTTCATGAAATGAGATACACTTCCACACTAAACCTAGTAGAAGAGAAGAATAATTTAATCAAGAATGTAAATGACAAAGCAATCACACATTACAAAAATATTTTACCCTAGAAACCCAAATCGAGAAAACCAACATTCTTTTATCATTCTTCTCTCTTGTTGTCTTATTTAATCTGAATAAAAGGTTACATGTATAACCTTGGTCCACACCTAAGACACAATCGACATCATACCCTCTTACTTTCGCAAGAACAACCATGTAGCCAATTCAGCTTACATCTACATGAACAACAACCTACATCTAAAGATTGGCTATATTACGATTCATTGATCAGCCTTTACAGCCTTACAACATTCCTATTTATAGGCTTTACAATAGGAAAAACCCTAAATACATCATGCCCAAAAATGGTTACAGATCCATGCATATCATTGGCTACAAATCCCATGAATCTCGGGATTCTGTTACATTTGACTCCAAGTCGGATTACCAGTCGATTATCATTTGGACTTCATTCGGTCTTCGATCAGTTGCCACATGCCCATATGTTGACCTCTTGTTGGTTGACCTATTCGACTTGATTTCTATGCCTTTACCATGTCTAACCACCTTGACCTTCGACATTGACTTTACCCGGTCAACCAACCTCGACCTTCGACTTGTTTTTGATCTACCTCAACTTCAACCGTTAGTGGATCCACCTCGACAAGAATTTCATTGCAAAGAATATAAAAACCCAACAATCCTCCTTCTATTCTTGTCTTGGTAGAGACCCATCAAGGCATCATACATATTCTTGGAAGCTGTCTTCTCAGTAATATGGGGGATCAAGTGATCCTTCACATATTCTAGGAATACCCGATTCGCCTTCAGTACTTATTTCTTCTTATGTGTTTTCAACTCCTATATATTGGTATGATCTGCAACCACACTCTCAACATGATCCTTGAGGTCATTTTCTTCCAAAAATAATAGAACCCTTGCCTTCCAAGCCCAGAATTTAGTTTCCCCCTCCAACATATCCTCTTGCTTCAATGTGTTCACCATCTTGACCTGCCCGGTACAAGAACAAAGACCAAAACAAGAACAACACTTTTCCAATGTTGTAGAGTGTTGTAGCCAAATATTATGTCTCAAGATGATCCTCTTCTCTTTAGATCCCAAGATCTCATACCATGTCAATTTTCACATGCAACTCTATGTGACTAATTTAATAACTGAAAATTGCTTCCTAGTGATCTAATAATAAAACATTGGTTGTTATCACTGAACAAATTTACATTGAAAATATTGATTGAAAACATATGCAACGGAAACAATAAGATTATAGATGAATCATCAATACACAAGAGACACAAGAATTATGTTTTGCAACTTTATCCAATCCTTCAAATCTGAGGACAAAACTAGTCCTCTCAATGTCACCAAAACTAAGGACAAAACCAGTCCTCTCAGCCAATACAATGTCACCAAATCTGAGGACAACCTTTTCCTCCAATAACCATACAAATCAAAAAAACAAAGCTCAACAATATTCTATAAATATCCTCTACCCATGAATCTATTGTAGACTACTTGTACTGCATGTTTACATCACCTGTCAGCATATATGGATATCTACCTGCCCAGAAAAATATATATGTAATTCACCTTGTTGTCAACCCACATACATACATTTTTTTCTCCACTGCAACCCATGTATTCTCTATATGTGATTCATCCTTCTACAACCCACATATATGCATGCTTCATCCTCCCACAAACCATGTATAGTACGAAAAATTTTCTCCACATGTGCGACCTTCTTCGCTTCTCTCTTCAGTTCCAGATTTTCCACCTTGCAGACTTTCCCTTTGCTAAGATCACCAAGCCTCCCAGCACAAGTGCAGACTCACTTTATTCTAACTCAATTCTTCCATGTGATGATCTAATGTCACAATGACTTGACCTTTATTTATACAAGTCCAAAAAGGGGTGTCAAAGAGCCCCTTCACAAGTCAACATTAAATTAGAATATTTAATCTTCTCTTGTGGGTGTGGAACCCCATCGCAAGCCCATTGTTGGGCACTAAATATGTCCTAAAAACAACCTTAGTTTAACATTAATTTATCAACCCGAGGATTCATCTTTTATCTCAAGAACATCAGCAAAGTCTATGCAGATAGCTTATAGAGGCTAAAATCGCGTAGCTAAAGCAAACCTAAGTTTATCCACAATCAAGTTCATCAAATGTTCATTTAAAGATTCTAAGTCTAAGATCTTATTTAACATAATTGAAATCTAATTACTATCATGTTGTGAATGAAAAGGAACTAGCTAATCTGTTGAATTCATTTAACTAAGAAGCAATGACTGAATCTAAGTAAAAGACTTGCAGAATTACCTATTAACTATGAATCGAATCGCTAGAAAGGAAATAGCAATTTAATCTAATGGAAAGAAACAACAATTGTAATCTAATCAAAAGGGACAACTATAACTGAACGGAAAGGAACAACAATTGTAACTTTAACTGAAAGGAACGGCAAATGTTATCTATCTTAAAGGAACAACAAGTGTGAATCTAAGTAAAAGGAACAGCGCATGTGAAAATGTGAGGAACTATCAAGCAGCAAACTTCAGTAATGGAAAATGGAATCAGCAATCATTAACACTCAAGAGAAATGTCTATCTTCTGTATGCAAAACAGTATGAAATCATTAACACGCTTATGCATTCGTCTTAACTATTGTAAAAGAGAATTGAATCATAAAACAGGAATCAAACTGATACAATTACAACTGAAACAGTAGCTCCTTTAGACTGGGCCCTTGGTCTTTAGAAGCACCGCTACTAGAAACTCAGTATGTAAAAAAGGTGAAAATGATCAAATCTTTTATTAACTTCATAGCTGGTACATCATTCACAAAAACGGCTTCCGCGGAGTAACTCTGAGTCTGAATACTTGAACGCAATTCTTAGATTCTCTTTTAGGATCTATTATCCTCTATATATACAATAATCTGAGTAAATCAAGCCATCCTGAGGATCGAAAGATCCTCGGGATTGCTTTACTATTATAAAATTACAATATAGAAAACTAAACCATCTTTAAAACTACTTTTGTGCCAAAATTTCTTAACCTCCAATAGCTTGCGCATCTTCAATATCTCCTTTGTTATCTCGAGTTTGACAACATTTATCCAATCCTGTAACAAAATCAAACAATTCCAATTGTATTTTAGAATCTATTCAACATGACTTCAACAATATCACTAGAAGACATATTAATCATTTTATGTTCTATTTATCCCTAATTAACATAAAAGTCACTCAAGATTGTATCATGAACTGTGGGGATAAGGAGGATATTTGTACCTTTTTCATAACCCAACATACCCCCCGGCTTACCGTCTTGCATGTCCTCATGCAATCTGAGATCTTACATGTAAAGTAGTGATGTTGTAAGGAGGGAAAGTTGCTTCACCAAGTCTCCTGAACCCATTACTTCTTTTGAGCTCTTCAAAAGCAACATCCTCGCTTTTCTTTTTAATTTGATAATCCTTCTGATAAATTTCTGGAGGAAACCAGAGGATAGGGGGATTATACCTGCACCCAATCCAAGCAGGTCCTTCCTCCAAGAGCAGTCTAGAATACCTTTCCACTCTGTAGGTAGCTGCAAAGAAATTCCTAAACCTAAAGGGCTCCCTAATTTTGACTTCATTGGAGGATGCATCCCATCTCCCCTTAGAAGTAGCAAGAGCTTCTTCTTTGAGTTCTCTAAAGTATACGATAATGGCTGGAAAGGAATTTAGGGGCTCTCCTCTGATCCAGAGATCTAACCTTGTTTCCCTCTTTATAAAATTCTTGTGAGCCTTGCCCCATCTGACTTGGTTCTTAGTAAAGGAAAGGAATGCTTGGAACTGAATGTCTCCAATAAAGGGACCAGGGTTATTTTTCCTGTCATCTTCCAAAATGAAATTATGGAAGTATAATTCACATAGAAAATATTGTACCTTCTCTTCCTGCTCTCTAAAACATGAAATGAACTTAGGGACAGTGGAAAATGTAATTGGCTTACCTGCTCTAATGAATTTTACCCTTAACAACAGGTAACGTTCCAGCAAGAATAGGGTATAATTGGTGGTAGGGGCTCTACAGTTGATTGCATCAGAGTATGTTAGCGACATTTCTTTTCCTAGGCGCAAGAGTGTTTGGGTCTGTAAGATGCACTAGAAGCGCCCAGGAGAAGCATTGAAAAATCTCGTTTTAAGGCTTCCAAGCACGTAAGAGGGCGAAGTTATGTCGTCGACGGTCCAGATTCATCCACAAGGGAAGATCAACGGTCGTCGGGATATCGGGGCTACCAAGTTAAACGATATATAGCGTCAGAGAAAGCGCCTATTTTTCATGGTTGAATCTGGGACGTCCGATCTAGTGACACATAGTGCGAGATCTAGTCGGCATATCGGTACTCAGGAGTTCGAAGGGTGAAAGTCCCTTGTCTTCTCACATCTCAAAACCCTGAACCCTGGAGCGTCGAAAGCGCCCAGAGTTGGGCCCACAGCATCACCAAGTAAGTTCAGGACCGTCGGATCTGGGAGAGACGTGCGGCACCTAATTGAGCCATCTCGGTGCTTCACTCATCGCAGTTATGAATAAGCAAGGATTAACTCTTTCTATTCGTGAATGCCAAAAGCACTTTGGGAATAGACTCAGGGTCACAGCCCGTGGTCACTTGGGAAAGGAAGAAGCTGTGCAAAAAGGGGACCAAAGGCGTCAAGTCTGGTCGCTGAAAGAATCATCGTGATCTCCATGCGCCATTCGATTCAACCATGATCCTGGTTTTTCGCCTGGAGTAAATGAAGATGAGAAGAGGTAGTTGAAACCTCTCCTCAGGCATTAAGTGTAAAGTATGGATAATCTGGCAAGCGGTCTGCTCGAGAGGGCCCTGTGTACCCATTTTTCTGAAGAGGCCATGCTGAGTCCTCGACCAGCCAGAGGAGGTCTGCACACGCTAGCTTGGCACTTAATGGCTCAGCTACTCCCCTCACAGGAGCCATGCGCAATTAAGGGGGGCATCTGACAAAGAATACCCGCCCGAATTTGGCTGGAGGGACACCAAGCCTCGGATGACTAAGTTCGCCGATGTTGAGCGATTTTCTCTGAGTATATAAACTCAGCCTTTGTATTTTGTAAGGATCGATGGTGAGCAAGGCTCCTGATTGTAAAACTTTAATGAAGCACTGTTATTCTGGTTATGCATGAACTCTTGAGACTTCTTGTCTTATGAATGTCGGTTTCCTTCACGTCTTTGTTTACACTGTGTTAGAACGACTCGGAATTGGAGAATCCAATCGAGTGGTAATTGTTATAGGATGATGTAGATTGGATCACTGTAACAGTTGCATTGTTTCTAATCGGTCCTTGTGATTTTCTTAAGCGTTGAACGACTTGGAATTGGAGAATCCAGTCAAGTCCCCCTTTCAGTTTCTCGAAACCCTGAACCAGAGGATCTCAAATTCAGAGTTTTTCTTCTACAAATTGTTGAAAGGCTTGTTGCCTGAGGTAGTTTGTCCACTTCTCTCATCAAGTCTTCAACCTACTCATTTTCAAATCACCTCACTGACTGAAGTTGGATCAAGACCTCCTTTGTTTCTCACATGCTGGATCCAGTCCCTGAGTTAGAGTAATATCTTCCTGAGTCTCTACCCATTTGATCACCCCTTAAAAACTATCGTGACAATAAAACTAATGGGCGTCGAGCTCTACTCCTGCTGCAATCCAGGAGTGACTTCCATCGCCAACATTTCTAGCGCCGTTGCTGGGGACGAAGTTGAAAATCTTCCCTGGGATTGAACGGCATTGAGCTTCTGATTCTGAAGGTGCATCAGGCATCAGAGCCCTTGAATATTGCTACTGTGCACCTGGCGACTCCATTGTGACGACTCCACTGTGGCGAACCTGTCGTGCCAATTGTGGCTTTCAGAGGCAGACACACGCGATCCCATCCACAACTGCCTCTAGCTACATCTGAGACTGATCGGGAGGTGGTCCTTGGAAAAGGAAAGGTCTCTGAAGGAGAATTTGTCGCCGTCGAACCAGGTAATCCACCATCTCCTTCTGTAAGAACTCCATTTTCTCCTCCTCATTTTCCTAGCAGGCCGCTTTCTGAAGTTTCCCGTTTCCTGAATTTCAGAAGTGTTCCTGTTGAGTTTTCCCCCCCTGGTCTGGGATTAGAGGGAGAAATCCTTGTCACTCCCATTTCCCCTGAAGTTGTACCTCGGCGTAGACCCAGGACCACAGAAGACTTCCCCACTCCTGGCTTTACTGCTTCCCCCCTTGTTACTATTGTCGCTTCTGCGCGAAGGGAAACATCAGCTAACCTAAGCTCGCTAGCCTTCTCCCTAAATCCCCTATTGTTTCCCACTCCCCTTAGAAGCTCATCCCCAATATCCCCTTTTCGATCTCCTTCCCCTCTTAGTTCTCCTCCACACAATATCCCTATGGCAGGATAAAATCCCCCTATGACCAGAATGGAGGCCATCATAGCCGCTAGGTATGCTCCCCTCATGCTACCACAACCTCTCAATGCCCTCCCAGCAGATGGTTACCTCAAGTAGCTGCCCAAGTTTACAGGCGAGGGGGACACAACTGTAGAAGAACACTTAGAAGCCTTTTACAGTTTTACAGATGATAATGTTATCATGCATGCAGACGTATGGATGAGGATTTTTGTCCATAGCCTTCAAGGCGAGGCTAGAAAATGGTTCAAGGCTCTGCCCCCTGGATCTATTGATGGGATCGAGGTTTTGGATAGTGTCTTTTTGAGACAATGGGGAGATAAAAAGGACTTCATGTATTATATGACAGAGTTTGGGTCTTTGAAGAGGAAAGAAGGGGAGTCTGTCTCCGACTTCTCCAAGAGATTCAATAAAATGTACAATAAAATCCTTGTCGAGATAAAACCCTCCAAAGCCTCTGCAAAGATCACTTATGCTAGCGCCTTTGACCCCAATTTCTGCCTCCTGTTGAGGGAAAGAAGAGCCACTACTCTGGCTCACATGCAGGATGCAGCCGTGGAGGTAGAGTCTAACATATTGGTTGTTGACCGACTCAGGAACGCTGCTGGTAGAAACATATCCAGGCAGAGGCCTGAAGCTTCCCCATCCAGTCCCTCTCCCCTGCCTCTCCAGATAGATGAGACAACTAGAGTATTAAAATCACTTTTTGCCATAATGGAAATATGGGAGTTAGAAGGGAAGCCCATGTACCAAAATCCCTAGAATGTTAATGGTAGAGGTTTCAGGAGACCTAATAGCAATGGACCACAGGCTTTCCCAAGGGAACCAAAGGGGAAAGACAGGGAAGACCAAAGGATCCAAACCCCTCTCCAAAATAACCTGGTTACTCATGAGGGAGGGGAGGAGATAGAAGAGTTTGACCCCGAGATTCACTGTGTTGAAGAAGCTCCTCCTTTTCCCCATTTGACTCAATCTGCATATGAAGAATCCCTCATGAGCATTTAAATTCATGAGTTAGGTAAGGGAGAAAAGGTCGGTTACACCTCTAACAGATACAATCTTAGGTCAAGAAAGAAAGAAGGAGACTTTGACATCCAAGACCAGCCCCTCATAGTAGAAAAGCCTACTAAGTCCGCAATAACCACTACTAAAGAAAAGAAAGCTCAGAATGCTTCGTCAGCAGTCAAAGAACCTGTTTCTGAGGTAAGGGAAGCTCCTAAGCCTATTCCCTCCTTTAATTTTGAGCATGAAATTCAAAAGATCAGAATTCCCGTCCCCCTCTCTGAGCTAGTTAA
Organism: Picea engelmannii; assembly: GCA_009831015.1. Classification (NCBI taxonomy): domain Eukaryota; kingdom Viridiplantae; phylum Streptophyta; class Pinopsida; order Pinales; family Pinaceae; genus Picea; species Picea engelmannii. Next base: position 24,231 of record ML842472.1, on the reverse strand, counting down.
AAATGAAGACTTCAAAAGGTCCCTCTCCAAGCTGCTATAATCTAAGCCCCCCCAGCCTCCCTCCGACTCAGTAAATCTCCAAGATCAAAAGCCAGCAGTTGTCCTAGGGCCCATGGTAGAAGATAGAGATGATGCATCCCCTCCCTTCTACACATCCCTAAACATACATGATAAAGTGTTGCATAACTGCCTCATGGACTCAGGGGCTTCTCATAACCTTATGCCCAAAATAGTAATGGAAGAGTTAGGACTGGAAGTGACAAAAGTTTATCATGATTTGTAATCTTTCGATTCAAGGAGAGTGCAGTGTCTAGGAGTCATCAAAGACCTAGTGGTTTCTTTATTTCAACTGCCCATGAAGAGTGTGGTCATGGATATTGTGGTAGTTGATGTTCCCCCCAAGTTTGGCATGTTGTTGTCAAGGTCTTGGATTAAAAGACTTGGAGGAACGCTACAGATGGATCTCACATATGCCACCATTCCGGTTTTTGGAGGGCAACACAAGAGGTTGTACAGAGAAGCCCAGCTAGCCTATATTGTCAGTGATGAAGCAAACCTCACTAACCACCCCATCTTTGCACTTGACACCGACTTAGGGTCTAGTTTTTTACAGATCACTGGAACTCCTCAGGTCCCTTTACAGATCAGAAAGAAGCCCATTCTTAATCAGCAGATACCTCCTCCAACCACCTCTGTTTGGAAGATGTTCTTTGACAGAGCGTCCTCCAGTATAGGCGCAGGCGCTGGAGTGATTTTTATATCGCCCTGTCAAGAGACCATATCCCTGTCATACAAGCTAGAATTTGAAACTACCAACAATGTGGCGGAATATGAAGCTCTTGTTCTGGGTATGAGGGCTGCAAAAAAAATGGGAATTGAAGAGGTTTCAGTGTTCGGAGATGCATAATTGATAATCCAACAGGTCAGGAATGTTTATCGGGCCAAGCATCCTCGGCTCAAGAGTTACAGAAACGAGGTATGGGACCTGATTGATAATTTATTCTCATCTTTCAACATTACTTTTGTCCCAAGGGAAGAAAATACCTCGGTCGACTCCTTAGCGGTCTCGACTAGTCGGTTCAGGGTCCCTCTGCTGTCGAAGATCCATGGTGAGGTCGACATAAGATACAGACCATCCATCCCGGACAATGTGAAGCATTGGGAGGCATTCGAGGATGATCTTGAAATCAAAATTTTTCTTCAGTCCGTCGATGACTTTTCGGCATTGCACATTGATCAGGATCCTGATTTCGAAGGTGATCCTCCCTCTGAGGTATTCTTGAATAAAATCGTTAATCACCAGATTATTTAGCTGCCTAGCAATCACATTCCAAAGGGACTAGTCCCTCTAGAAAGGTTGTTCGATAAAAATGATGTGGCAGTAAAGGGTGGTGTTTCAAATAAAGATGTTGATACAGCCGAATGCAACATTGGCACACAGGAGGAGCCTAAGTTTATCAAATTATCAAGCAGCCTGACCAGTGAGCAGAGGACGGAATATACTGAGTTATTAAAGGAATTCGCTGACGTGTTTGCATGGGCCTATGAAGACCTCAAGACGTATGACACATCCATCATTGAGCACAAGATCCCACTGAAAGAAGATGCTAAGCCATTCAGGAAGAAGCTCAGACAGATAAATCCCATGTTGCTACCTGTCATGGAGAAAGAAGTGAAGAAATTGCTAGATGCCTGAATCATCGTCCCCTTGAGATATTCCGAATGGGTGGCCAATTTGGTCCCAGTAAGGAAGAAAAGTGGAGAAATCAGACTCTGTGTTGATTTCAGGAACCTGAACAGGAGCTGAAGGAAAGACAATTACCCCCTGCCCAATATGGAACAAATACTGCAGAGGGTAACTGGTGCATCCAGGATATCCATGATTGATGGTTTTTCTAGCTATAATCAAATATCAGTCATACTTGAGGACAGAGAAAAAACGGCCTTCACCACTCCTTGGGGCACGTTCATGTATGCCAAAATGCCTTTTGGGTTGATGAATGCAGGGGGAAATTTTCAGTGAGCCATGGACATAGATTTCATCGGGGAGAAAGATAAGTTTGTGGTGATCTATCTGGATGACATAACAGTCTTCTCCAGGTCTGATAGAGAGCACTGCGATCATCTGAGAAAAGTTTTTTTGAAGTGTCGGAGGTATGGCCTATACTTAAATCCCAAAAAATCTTTGTTTTCTATGAAGGAGGGGAAGCTATTAGGCCATATAGTATCAGAAGAAGGGGTGAGGATTGATCCAAGCAGGGTAGAGGCAATTCAAACCCTGTCACTTCCTAGATCCAAGAAAGAAGTTCAGGCCTTCTTAGGGAAGATTAATTTCTTGAGGAGATTCGTCTCAAATTTTGTTGAGTTGGTGAAACATATCACAGCCATGCTCAGGAAGGGAAACGAAGTGAAATGGACCGTTGAACCCAGGGAATCTCTTATCTAGATAAAAAGTGCATTGACTGAGGCACCGGTGTTGATCAGTCCCGACTATTCCAAAGAGTTCCTAATTTTCTCTTTTGCTTCTTTCGATACAGTAGCAGCAGTATTGTTGCAAAAAAATGAGGAGGGGAGAGAACAACCCATTGCCTTTTTCGGCAAGGCATTAAGGGATGCGGAGATCAGGTATGAAATCATGGAAAAATAGGCCTATGCCTTAGTAAAATCTCTCAAAGCTTTCAGATTCTATGTCCTGCACTCAAAGGTGACCGCATATGTTCCTTCAACCTCCGTGAAGGATATCCTTGTACAGCCCGACATAGATGGGAGAAGAGGTAAGTGGATTGCCAGGATCCTAGAGTTTGATCTAGAGATTAAGCCCACTAAGTTGATAAAGGGGCAAGGTTTAGCCAAGTTGTTGGATGAATCCAATTGCAAAGCCTTGGGTATTAGCTTCATCAATGGTTGTTCAGAAAATACGCAAGCTGAGTCGACCAATAAGAATTCTCAGGGCGCCTTATCACTAGTAGCATGCACCTAGTACAAGGATATCTTTTTTTTTTTTGCAAGAATTGAAGCCTCCTGATGGAATGGGAAAAATCAAGGCGAGAGCTTTAAAGCTCAAGGCGGTCAGGTATTGCCTCATTGACCAAGCCCTGTACTGGAAAGACCCTCTAGGGGTATTTTTAAGGTGCCTGGACCCACAAGAAGCCCAAAAGGTTATATTTGATTTCCATAACGGCCTTTGCAGGGGGCATCATTTCTGGAAGACCACAGCTCATAAGATCCTCAGGGCTGGATATTACTGGCCTACTTTATTCACTGATGTCTGCAGAGAAATCAGAGCTTGCATCAAATGCCAAAAGTTCTCAGGAAAGCAATAGCTCAGATCACTGCCATTAAAGCCTATAATAGCTTTGGCACCTTTTCAGCAATGGGGCTTGGACTTCATTGGAGAAATTCATCCTCCCTCAAGCAGTCAACACAGATGGATCCTGACTGTGACAGACTATTTCACCAAGTGGATAGAAGCTATCCCTACCAGGAGTACTTCTCATAAAGTAATTATTAGTTTCCTGGAGGATATCATGGCCAGATTTGGCTGTCCCAGCAAAATCATCACCGACAATGCTGCCTCTTTCAGGTCTGAGCCTTTGGTCAAGTTCTGTGAACAGTTTGAGATTTCGTTGATCCACTCTACTACCTATTATCCTCAAGGAAATGGACTGGCGGAGTTTTCCAATAAGAGTCTGATTAAGCTCATCAAAAATTTATTGGAAGACAGTAAAAGGGCCTGGGATTCAAAGCTCAAATTTTCCCTATGGGTCGACCGGGTGACGACAAAGAAGTCTCTGGGCATCTCACCTTTCCAACTTGTTTATGGAACAGAGGTTGTTTTTCCTACCCAGCTCGCTCTATCTGTGGCAAAATTTCTCCAGGACCTCGAAGGAGAGCCTGACCATATGACTAGAAGGATTCATCAAATGGTGGAAGTACAACAGATTAGGGAACAGGCCATGAGCAGGGCCTACCATCATCAACATAATATCAAGCAAACCTTTGACAAAAAGAGCAAAAAGAAATTTTTCGAGCTGGGTGATCTGGTGCTCAAATGGGATGCGCCCAGGCAGGATAGGGGCAAACACAGTAAGTTTGATGCCCTCTAGTTTGGGCCCCTCAAGATCTCTGAGGTATTTTCAAATAACACCTATAGGTTGCAGGATTTGGAAAGCGGAGAAGTTTTTGGTGGCCCAGTGAATGGGCATTTCCTAAAAAAATGTTTTTTGTAAGCCGCAGGCGGCTTCTTTTGTTTTGTAAATATTATTTTCTGTTTTCTGTTTTCGGCTTAATAAATGACTCCATAGCCCAACAGCAAGGCACTGAATCTGCAAAAATAGTCCTTAGAGCATTGCAGGGATGACTCTATCCCCCATGGAGCCTAATGTTAGCGACATTTCTTGTCCTAGGCGCAAGAGTGTTCGGGTCTGTAAGATGCACTAGAAGCGCCCGGGAGCAGCATTGAAAAATCTCGTTTTAAGGCTTCCAAGCACGTAAGAGGGCGAAGTTATGTCGTCGATGATCCAGATTCATCCACAAGGGCAGATCAACGGTCGTCGGGATATCGGGGCTACCAAGTTAAACGATATATAGCGTCAGAGAAAGCGCCTATTTTTCATGGCTGAATCTGGGACGTCCGATCCAGCAACACATAGTGCGAGATCTAGTCGGCATATCGGTACTCGGGAGTTCGAAGGGTGAAAGTCCCTCGTCTTCTCACATATCGAAACCCCGAACCCTGGAGCACCGAAAGCGCCTAAAGTCGGGCCCACAGCATCACCATGTAAGTTCAGGACCGTCGGATCTGGGAGAGACGCGTGGCGCCTGATTGATCCATCTCAGCGTTTCGCTCATCGCAGTTGTGAATAAGCAAGGATTAACTCTTTCTATTCACGAACGCCAAAATCGCTTTGGGAATAGACTCAGGGTCACAGCCCGTGGTCACTTGGGAAAGGAAGAAGCTGTGCAAAAAGGGGGCCAAAGGTGTCGAGTCTGGTCACCGAAAGAATCATCGTGATCTCCATGCACGATTCGATTCAACCTTGATCCTGGTTTTTCGCCTGGAGTAAATGAAGATGAGAAGAGGTAGTTGAAACCTCTCCTCAGGGATTAAGTGTAAAGTATGGATAATCTGGCAAGCGGTCTGCTCGAGAGGGCCATGTGTACCCGTTTTTCTGAAGAGGCTATGTCGAGTCCTCAACCAGCCAGAGGAGGTCTGCACACGCTAGCTCGACACTTAATGGCTCAGCTACTCCCCTCGCAGGAGCCATGCGCAGTTAAGGGGGGCATCTGACAAAGAATACCTGCCCGAATTTGGCTGCAGGGACACCAAGCCTCGGATGACTGAGTTCGTCGATGTTGGGCGATTTTCTCTGAGTATATAAACTCAGCCTTTGTATTTTGTAAGGATCGATGGTGAGCAAGGCTCCCGATTGTAAAACTTTAATGAAGAATTGTTATTCTGGTTATGCATGAACTCTTGAGACTTCTTGTCTTATGAATGTCAGTTTCCTTCACGTCTTTGTTTACACTGTGTTAGAACGACTCGGAATTGGAGAATCCAGTCGAGTGGTAACTGTTATAGGATGATGTAGATTGGATCACTGTAACAGTTGCATTGTTTCTAATCGGTCCTTGTGATTTTCTTAAGCACTGAACGACTTGGAATTGGAGAATCCAGTCAAGTCCCCCTTTCAGTTTCTCGAAACCTTGAACCAGAGGATCTCAAATTCAGAGTTTTTCTTCTACAAATTGTTGAAAGGCCTGTTGCCTGAGGTAGTTTTTCCACTTCTCTCATCAAGTCTTCAACCTACTCATTTTCAAATCACCTCATTGACTGAAGTGGGATCAAGACCTCCTTTGTTTCTCACATGCCGGATCCAGTCCCTGAGTTAGAGTAATATCTTCCCGAGTCTCTACCCATTTGATCACCCCTTAAAAACTATCGTGACAATAAAATTGATGGGCGTCGGGCTCTGCTCCTGCTACAATCCAGGAGTGACTTCCGTTGCCAACAGAGTAAACATCACAAATCTCCTTGATTTTCTCCAAAGATTTTTCAAATAGGTTTTGCATTTTCTTAATCTTTTCTTGGGATTTGGTGAGCTCAGCATATGTTTCACTTTTTGTTGTTGACATATCCTTCAGTTGTTAAACAACCTTTTGATTTTCATCCCTAGTGATCATTTCTTCTCTGGATTGAGTTAATGCTTGTTGGGCTTGTACCAGCTCTGCCTTTAGCCTACCAATAACAGCATCTTGTTCCTAAGACTGAGTTGCTTGATATTCTTCTATAGTGCCCATCTCATATATGGATTGAGTTAATGCTTTTTGGGCTTGTATGAGCTCTGTTTCCAGTCTATCAACGATAACATTCTGTTCCTGAGATTGAAATGCTAGATGTTCTTCCATAGTCATCAATTCATTCCTACTTTGAATCAAGCTTTGTTGGGAGTGTATCAATTCTTCCTCCAATCTCCTAATGGTGGGATCTTGCTCGAGGGATTGAGGTATTTCCTCTGATACTAGGGTATCTGTCTATACCTCAACATCAACAGTTTCTAAAGGAATTACCTCCTCATTCTGAGCTACTGCATCCTTTACTGTTATCTCTTCAGGATCTGTTTGTGTTCCCACAGAGTTTGTAGTGACTGCTCTTTTAGGAAGAGGGTTTCTTCCCTGCACTCTAGAACTTTTGTTTTTCTTTCTTTGGTGGGCCTTATTTGTTGTTCTAACTACTTCCTCAATTCTTTAATAATTTCTCTGAGTTTGCCAACATTCAATTTTAATGCTTCAACTTTTTTAACCTTTCTCTTTAACAGCTTGTTCTCCTTTTTCAGCTTTCTAATTCTCCTATGTCTTTTCCCTGCTTTCTGTTTGTGAGGAGTCTCAAGGTCTTCCTCATTCTGATCAGCAGGTAGTTGTTCTTCTATTCCTTCCAAGTGCCTTGTTTGTTCAAGAGGGATTCTTGCCTCATGATGAGGTTCTTCATGTGTTGTGTCCTCTAGAAATGACATTTTGATATCAAGGAAATTTTCAGTAGGATTTGAAGAAGAGGCTCGTTCTTGGTATTCTTTTGATTTATCTTTGACAATTGAGGCTCCTAAGATCCCTAAAACCTGATTTATTTCTACCTCATAGCTTTTCAAAAAAAAATTGTCATATGCTCTAATGTTGGTTAGGTGTCCTCTTGACCGTTTCCCTGTGAAGTTTGTTCTGTATGCTCAATACCCTAGGCATTTTCCTGTAAGGGTTGCTCTGTTATGTTATGAATTTCTTCAGGTTGTTTTTTTGTGTCCTGGATTTCTTCAGGGTTTCGTGTCCATCTGCTTCTCCTCGTTCTCTCAATGGGGGCTTTAGGAGCAACCATTTCTATTTTTCTCTTTCTGGTTAGTGGCCCTGCTTGTGAGGTTTGAGCCTCTGTCTATGAGGTCTCAGCCTTTGTCTATGAGGTCTGAGACTTTGTCTATGAGGTTTGAGCCTCTGCCTGTGAGGTCTGAGCCTCTGTAATTTGGACAGGGTCTGCCTCGACTTCGGGTTGAGGAGGTGGAACTTATGTTTGGGTAGTGGTCTCCCCTTCTTGTATCTCTTCAATTTCCTGTGATGGATTTTCATGGTATAGCTTAGGTTGTTCTAGTTGCAGAGGTCTATTGGTCCCAGTAAGATCCCCCCATGTTAATTGTGTTTGACTCGGGGCCTTACTTACTATCATTTTAACTAATCCATGGTGGCTGATAATAGTAACAGGATCCTTGGAATTCTGTGTTCTGACAGCAACCTCATGTAACATGGCATTTAGAAAAAAAGGTTAATTGATTACTAACCTTTGTTTGAGTGCCGCTAGCAGTTTGAGGTGGCGTGTTTGGATTACATCATATCGCCCATCACAAATGATGTACCTCTGAATTACTCCTCTCGATTCTTTCCATGGTTCACTGAGGGTGCTAGGGTTAAGCCCCTTTCCTTTTTTATCCAATTCCTCTTCAGGGTCTACGAAGGATTCTACAACTTCTTTGAGCATTGTATATCTTCATGTCCACTGAATGCCTGAGTTAGGGAGACCTGTAACCTCTGCTACGATTTCCGGAGTAACTGGAATTTGTATATCTCAAACCATGGAGATTTCTCCCTGCAAATTCTGAAAGAATTCAAGCGTGATGTTTGTATCATAGCCTTACAACCGGTTGAAATAGTCAGTCCACCCCAGGATTTGTATGATTTCTCTGGCCTGCTCTGTTACCTGTAGTAAATTTGGTTCCCTATGCACACTTAGGCCACCCATCGTTCTGTGAGAAATGAGAACGACTACCGTTCCTGGTTGCAGACTTGGTTAGACCAACTTTGGGGAAAATATTACCAAAAATAGAAAATATCAAAGGATGGTGAGTGTATAAAAAATGTGGGTTTTCCATTTATTACAATCATTACAATCTTATCGGTAAATGTGTCGAACGTCCACTCCCCTCATTATTGTAGAGGTCAACCTCGACCGTCAGCGTATGATAAAGTAATGAGTGTAGGTATTTATGGTGAGAGGTAATAATTGTACTACCGTCGTCGATGGGGACCAATCGTGTACAATTTTCAAAAAGAATATTAACGGTAATCATTAAACGATAGTCCGTTTCTCATGGGAAAATCGAATTTGTTTATACCTATACTCAAAAATGGTTTTAAGGATAAATAAACCGAATAAATTAAATCTGTTCATTTTTTTTCAAATATTCCACATATCATAATGTTGTTACTTTTCCCGATTTTATTGAATATAACCGAAATGATAGACTTGTTTATTGAGTAAAGGAAATCTAGAGACACACAGAAACTTGGTGTTTTTAAGGTAAACGTCCATACCACAGGCAGAGCCACTATTTCCAGCATGTGTCCATAGCCTCGATAGGGTTTCCTTTTAACCCATTGATGAGCCTGTATCCTTAATAAATATTTAAATTGTCTTTTCCCGACAAGACCACTATCCTGGTTTGGTAGCTAGATGATGATAATGCCACTCACTAGATTGTAACTTAAGTGAACAAGCCAGCCTGTGATGAGACCCCTTGTTCTTTGAAAAACATAATGTCAAAGGCCATTGCCATGGTGTGGTATCCATAGTGGGAATGTCACTTACATTATTATCCTATGATCATGGTAGGTTGGCTCGTGATGAGACCCCCTATTCTTTGTGGGAGAAGTTTATTACTAATATGTGTGTGTGTGTGTGTGTGTGTGTGTGTGTGTGTGTGTGTGTGTGTGTGTGTGTGTGTGTTTAAGAAGGACTCTATTAAGGGAGGCTCATCTACTCCTTAGGAGTAAGGGATAGCGTAAAGAAGTGCAAGGATGCCAAGTAAAAGTATGTTGAAGACTACTTATTATAATATGAGGGAAAATTATCATTTAAGTATATTGTAGGTATATAGGGAAAGGGAACAAATTATGGTAGTTATTGGTTATGAACAAGTTTTAATATATTTCAAAGATATTAATCCCAAAAAAAATTTGATAAGGTATGAGAGATAGTCCACGAAATAATGACATATCGTTATGATGCCAATTAGAAATAGTTCTTAGTGAAAATTATTTAGTGAAAGTCGTACCCCAAAGGAATGGCCAGTGTTTGAACAACAATGACAGCAAGGAATGGCAATATGGAAGAACATAGAAGGAGCAGTAGTTGTTCCTTTTAAAGGAATAGCAAGTTGTGCGAAGGGAACAGCAGTTGTTCCTTTCAAATAAACAGCAACGATACTCAAAGGAACAACACTCGCAAGAAAGAACAGCAGTCGCAAGAAGGAACAACAGACGCGACAAGGAACATCAGTTGTTCATTTCAATTGAACAACAATCGCGCGAAGGAACAATAGTTGTTCCTTTCAAATGAACGACATTTGTTAATTTTTAACCATCTCAATGGATAATTTTGGAAACTTCCCCATGGAAATATTTTTGTTTTTGTTGAATCTAAGGTTGATTAGTCATCATTTAAATTCATTCAATTATTATGGATCATTTTATTTCATAATCGAGTATGGGATGGTATGTTGATGTCATGAGTTCATTATGGTTTCCCTATTACTATTGCGGAGCATGACATATTCATTTTTCTGTGAAAGACCGGTTCCGCGTGATAGGATAAAGAAAGAGTGCGGAACAGAAAAGAGTGTTAATTGTGTTTATTACAGTTATCCTCCCTATTTCTGTTTTTAAGTTTCTGTGGTGAGGAGTTTCACAAATGTTTTTCGGATAATCCACAGTTGGTATCATTTTGTCGTCGATGTTTCGAATCCGAAACAGGATTCATCATTAGGACTAATCATCGAGTTTAGAGCTAGCTGATCGTCACCAATTAATACTATAAATGCAGGACAATTAAAAGTTATTTAAATTGCGTCGGCTGTCTTTATTTTCAGAAAATAATTTAATTTTAATTTAATAAAAGAGACTTAATATTAATGGGAT